>CABFWB010002417.1:58330-77920 GCA_902151455.1 Timema bartmani
ACATAAAAACAATATTACAAAGCATAACTTCAGCTAGTGTCTGAAGGACACATAAAAACAATATTACAAAGCATAACTTCAGCTAGTGTCTAAAGGACACATAAAAACAACATTACAACAGGACAAACTATGTCGGAAGGACATATTATTCAAAGTTGTAGATATAAGGTGATACTTAATCGGATCTGGCGAGGCTTCTTCTGCGACACGGCGGTGAGTCCGACTGCTGATTCATTGTGACCACCAGTATTAGTGGTGTTGAAGATTTGTTCCGAAGTTCTTCCTTTGACAAAACTTTACAAAGAAGTGTAGTCCTGTGGCACACAGGTTCCCATTTTTTATACTCTTGGTCTAACTCGGGAACAAACTAAACGGAGGGATTAATGGACGGTAAGGGGGGGTAGAGGAGAGAGTGTTTCCCAGAAGCGCCGCTAGGGAATCAGCACCTTAGGGTTGAGATGTCGACTGGCGATACTGAAGTTCTCTTCCATCTCGTGCATCCAATGGCCCAGACATCAGCCAAGCCGCCATGCTGGCAGAAAGGTCCATGAAAGTGTAATGATTATATCAGAATGCTTCCTATCCATCGTAAGCCATTTTCTTTTACTTTTTAATTTTAATTTTCTTCTTTTAATTCCTTTATTTCATTCGTAGTTCTATTGTCATGCTTGTAGATGTCCTTTAGATAGAGGACATGCTACAATTTACAATCATAGTCAATACCATAAGTAAAGTACAGTGTTATGTGGACATCAATGTATAGTTTTCCTAAACATATATATGTATGTTGATATTTAATCCAAGTCTGTGATGATAACCTTGATAGGTCACTGCTCCCAAAGAGTGATAATTACTTCCTCCGCACCATATTGAAAGAAGGAACCATAGAGAAGAATGGTTTATAGTCTTGTCAATATAACAATATTTAATTTTATGCCGAATATTTTGAGCATAGTCAGAAATCCTATTTTGTAATTAAAGAGTTTACCATCCCTCCATTTTCCTATGAGCTGGAAGCATTAGACTGATTCATACTATGATAGAAAATCTTATATCATTAACCATCTATCATCGGTGATCCTACCATCTTAAACACAAGAGAGTTGGTAAGAGGCTGATGACAAGAGCCTGGTTCTGTTTGATTATTTAATTACTTTATGGCATTAGAAGATCAAAAGTTCACTGCCGCAATTTGAAAAGTATGCCACCTATCCCTGTCTTGAACTAGTTCTGCCCATCCCACCTCATTACACCCTAACCATATCTTGAACTAGTTCTATCCAGTCCATCTCATTAAACCATATTCTTATCTTGAGCTAGTTCTATCCATTTCAACTCATTGCACCCTAGATTTATCAGGTCCATTCTAATGTTATCCTTCCATCTGCGTCCAAGCCTTCCCAATGATCTCGCCAGTCAGTACCTTGAACACGGTTATGTATTCTCTCATTTCCGCTGCTTGTCTTGCCTGTCGTAACACACAAAACTTGATTATCCTAACATGTCTTGATGATTAGTACATGATATGTAACTCATCATTATGTAACTTCCTCCACAACCCTGTAGCTTCATCCCTTTTAGAACCAAATATCTTCCTAAGCACCTCTTTTTCGAACACCCTAAATTTGTTTTCTTCATTTAAGGTAAGAGACCACGTTTCACAACCATTGAGAACAATTGGTAAAATTATTATTTTTGTATATTTTGAGTCTCACATTCCTTGACTGCAGCACGATGTCAACAACTTATTGACTCAACTTTCTCAACTGTATTTTTTCCTAATTTCAAATTTAATATTATTATTTCTAAATAAAATTATTCCTATTTAAACTCAATAACCCTGTCAAATTATATATTGCCTGAAGTAATTTCAAAAATTTTCGTTTCCAATCTATGTTTGGTGTACTATCATATAATTAGTATTTTCAGAGTTCACTGCTAAACCTATTTCCTTGCTAGCCTAAAGTAATATTTCTGTATTAATTTAAAGAGCTTCCTTACTTTCACCCAACAAAGCTAAATCTGCTTAACCTAATAGTTGCAATGTACCATTTAATGTCAACTATTTCCTACTCTCTTGTGTTATCCTAATATAATACTCTAACACTAGATTAAACAGTAATGGGGGAAATACATATCCTTTTATTAATAGTTTTTGTATTTCGAAAGTAACTGATGAGTGACATCAAACCCGTACCCTGTCACGCCTATCAGTCAAGCACGCCCCAATTAGTTTTAAAATTTATTAGGTGTCCCAAATTTAGCGAGGATTCCATATAATTTGCTTATTTTAACTGAATAATAAGCCCTTTTAAATTCCATGTATAATTGATGAACTGTTAAGCTATGTTCTCAATTTATTTCTAATGTTTGCTGAATAGTAAAAATCTGATCCAATGTTGATCCCCAATTATTTCCTCTGCATGTGGCGACAATCTAATACAAGTTTTGGTCGATAAAATAGTATAACCTGCTTCAGTGGCCGCGTGGTCTAACTCGCTACTCTTGTGTTGGACTAAAACTGCCAAAGACAGGGAGATTGAGGTTTTATCCCGGTTGGGTGCAATGAGTGTGGTTGTTCCTAAATAGTTTTCCCCTCTTCCTGCAAGCAAATACAGGTGCATTTCCTCTAAATTAAGTCTTACTCATCTCTAACCTATTAGTGTAATTAGTACATAGGCGTATAGCCCGAAAGGGTAGTAAGACGCGATGGCAAAAAAATAATTGTATATCATGTTGGTAATAGTGAGATACCTCAACAGTTATTACAATATGTTTTACCTCACTTTTTTAAAATGGGTATTACCTAAAAATTAATACCTTCCTTCTATTCTTGTGATGATATATCATGTTTCCATATGGAACAGAGCAGTTTATGAATTTCTATTACAAACATTTCACCCCCTCCCTTTATTAATTCTGCTTGAATTGTATCTATATCCGTAGATGTATAGTTATTCAACTTAATAGCTTCTTTGACTTTATTAATACCTGGATCTGGGACTACTGGCTCAGCAGTATGGGTTTTGATACCCTCACCCAATTCAGATCTTTCATGAACATTCAAAATATGACTTCAGTGGTAATTCCATATACTCAAAACATCTTTAATGTCTGCCATTAGATTTCCATTCTGGTCTTTCACTAAATTGGCTCTAGCCTGATAACTTTTCCTATATCCATTAATACCTAAATAAAATACCCTGATATTCTTACTTTTGCTATTTTATTCAAACTCACTATAATTATCCTTTAAATATTCTTTCTTTGAATGCCTTCATTTTTGCATTTGCTAAATGTGTCCAAGTTCAATTGACATGAACTTTCTATCTAATGTAATTTTACTTCTCTTCTATTAAATTTAAATATCCGTTGTCAAACTACAAATTATTCTTACTCTTTTTTGCAAATACCTAAACTACTCTTTGCTGCATTTCTAATAATATTCCTGACAATTTTCCAATGTTTCTCTGGATTTTTATTTTCCTCATCATCCTGTGAACAATTTAGAGCAGTAAACCTATTTAAAATTTCAATTTGGTAACTATTCCTACCCTCACCATTTGTCAGTTTTTCTGTTTAATTAATATACTTTGTTGTGTTGGCCATCATTATAATTAAAAGTGATCTCTATCAATATTGTTGTATGATCAGAACATTCACTACAATACCTTAATTTTTTCGCCTTTGTTTCTTTGCAGACTTCTTGGATGAGTGTTCGAACCTTTCTTTGAGGTTTGGAGTTGGTCACAACATACACCCGACTGCTCTCTCCATGATCGTTATCAAGGGCGAATTTTATCTTTTGAAGCCAAGTGGATTCATCTCCTGTTAAAAGAATCACTGGCGCTTTCTCTACTACAGTAACAGCCTGTAAATTGTTATAAAAAATATCAATCCAACAATACTATTCCAGACAGATAATTTAGTACAAATTTACTAATTTGATGTTTTAAATAAAATATAAGACTATATTATAATACATTTTTATTTATTTATTGATTAGTTATTTAAATAACATAATATTTTGTGCATTTAGCCTAATAGTAGGCTTACTTATAATAATTTATAGTGCTATACTTCTTTTGGAAAATGAATTGTCTAAATTGAGTTCCAGTTTAATGTAAATTGGAGAACTCTATTCGTAATTACTAACCTTTCTTAGGAGTATCAATTTCTCTTTGTTAAATTGCTGCTCTAGGACCACTACTAGGTCATGGTGGATCTTGTGTTTGTGATGGTTAGGACATCTTGCCAATATGAAGGTGGAGGAGCTACCGTCAAGTAAAGCAACACACTCGTCTAGTTTGTCGATAGGAGTGATGACAAGTACCAGGGATGAACTTGGAGAGGGGATTGTTTTAATATTGGTAAGCGATACCGTTTTCACTTCGGCCTGGAATCAATACAGTTTTATATTAAAATTATTTATTTAAATAAAGTATTAGATGAATAAGTAGCTATGCGTATAATAAATATGAACGTAGATTGGTCCGGGAAATAAACCCTACTTGCATATGAGATGGAAAAATGAAATTTGGCAGGAAGATAGGATTGCCCCATATAACCAGGAAAATCTAAAAACAGACCATTTTAAAATGGGATTCCGGGAATTGTGTGTGGGGCGTGTGGGATGGGGGGAAGCTATAGTTATAAAAAAAATTAGTTTAACGCAAAAAAAAATTCTGAAAACCTTATATATAATAATTATTAATAATGTAAGGAACTTCAAATATCCTACCCATTTCAAACCAAATCTATATAGCCTTTTCTTAGAATATTCAAATTTAATAAAATCACTCAACCGTAAACCACCCTTAAATGAATTTTCCTTAACAAGTATATAGATTGTTTGTCATGCCAAACATTCCCTAGATATACGTTTTAAACAGCATCATAAGAGCGATTTTCAAGATAGCCTATTTAAAATTTTCCAAAAACCTTTATTAATAAACTCCCCCTAAACGAATGTTACCTAAAATAAAATCATACGGGTCTATTTGTCAGTTAAAACATTCTTTAAATATCAATTTTAAACGAGATCAATGAGTCATTTTTGAAATTATATGAAATTAATCAAAATCACTTCAAAATAAACTTCCCTTTATTTTAATGCTTAGATAAAAAAAAAACAGAGGTATTTCCATACAAAATCTAAATATCCAGTTTGAACAAGCTACAACAAATATTTTCAGATCTATGGCCAGGGACAGAAAACAAAAATACAAACAAAATTTTAAAATCCTCGTTTTTGGATTTGGAAACACATCATATGCAAAGATTAACCAGAATATCGAGGTTGAAAATTTTCACGACTAAAATACTTTCTTTTGATATGAGAAAGAAGAAAAATAAGTTATTGGTAATATAATTACTTGATTATAAACTCCTTTATAGATAGATGCATGTACATACCAACATAATTATTCAATTCGAATCTTAAACTTATATATATATAGGTATATATAAAAATATAAAATAAATTCAGATCTATTTATTAATAAATTTTTTTTATTTGATCATGTCTGCAATTCATTCAGAAAATCATCTCAGAAAATTCCATTCAATTTTCATGTTTCTCAAATTTCGATCGTTAAAAAAAATCTGCAGTAGATCTTGCTAAATTTATAATCTTACAACTATTTTGAGCTCACAATCTTTAAAAGTAAGGGTACATGATGCTTCAAATCCTGACTGATTTGATTTCCTTACGAATGGTCATTTAGAGCAGACAAGCTACGATGGATGCACTGCAAGGACTTTCGCTCTCCTTTATCTAAAAAAATCTAGTCATTTATTTAAAACTCATAAAATATGTGAAAAGAAATAATAGATATTGTAGAAAAAAATTATGAAAAATAGAGCATCAGATTTCACCAAAGAAATAATAAACATTTTACCAAAACAATGTGTTGCGATAAACATCTATTTCCACCAAAGAGCATAACACTCATTTGCCCATTTCAAAGGCCACAATTAAAGAAAAAAGGTTATTATTCATAAAGGCCTTGATTTCTTTGTTGATAAGAACTGCTGAAGGCCCTGTTCAGCTGTGCCAGAAATTATTTGTCTAAGCTATGGGAGTGTCCAAAACCAAAATAAATACCACAAATGCTAGTGTTCTTAAGAAGGGACACCATTAGAAAGGCAAAGAGGTGACAGAAAACAAAATCAACTGCAAAGAAAGAACAAGTAAATACAATTATTCAACAACAAAGAGACTGCATGAGTCACTATAGCAGATACAAATCAAAAAGGATTTACCTAGCATGTCTCCTTAATATAACAAAGTTGCTCAAAAGTACAATAAAAGTGTTCAGGAAAATGGCTTAAAAGTGACATTTTCAATGTTTAGAGGAATATTTGTGAACAGTTTCAACATTAGCTTATGCACACATGCATCAGGTTAAAAATTATGAAAATAGGTAATCAAAAGATACAAACACCAAGATTGATAGAATGGTTCAAATTAAGGTAAAGAAACTTAAAGCTAATGGTTTATATCAGTTAGCCAAAGAACATGTTGATTGTTCTGTAACAATTTGTTTTGATATGCAACCGATACAGTCTCACCCTAGTCCACCAATAAAAGAAGCTTAATATATTCAACAAATCAATTAATTCTTTTTTGCTTTGTATCAATGGACTTAATATCAGGAAGGGTGAGATACTTCCGAAGTGAGCTCAGCTCTTAGGCATCACCTATGCTTCATAGATCTACTTTTGTTTTCATGTGTTCAAATGATCTGTGATTGATGCAATGGACAAAATAAAAACAGCAATATTGCCCATCTGATGATGTACTGGCTTAAAGTGAAGGCTCTTGAAAATGTTTAAGAAGTTCTTTTGGTTTTTCCAGTATGAGGACACAGCTTTTTACTCGATGATCGAGTTTTTGATGTGGATGAAAAGATTTTATGGACAAAAAAGTTACTTTGACAAAAAGAGTATGATGAACTATGTTGACATTATTTAGTTATTGACCATGATAAGACATATGTAGTTGTTGTCCTGTCTCTGGTCTATTGTGTCGGTGCATGCGTGGGTTGATTTTTCAGTTGCGTTTATAAGACTTATTATGTTTGTCCATATGTTTGTGATCTCCAAAGTGATTAATTAATTTTGGTAGTTATTATACAAAATTCAATCAGTAATATATACTCGTTTAATGGCTGATAAAATAAATAACAGCACAGTGAAGAAATAAAAGATGGTATTCTTATATTTGAAAGTATTAACTCAACACGCTTCCACTGCGACACCATTATATTGTGAAGTGCGAGTTGAGAGAAATTTTGTTGGTGTCGGCAGTACGGTTTGTTCGTGTCATTTGTGTTCATGTCGTTGGTAGGTGTATATTGCGTCAAGTATATTTTCTTTTCTCTGCTTGCAGTAATGATGGAGAAGGACATATACGAGCCCACAAAATTGTCGTTCTTACTTGATGCTCAAGATTTGGTAGAATTTGTGGAAGGGACAGATACAGAGCCCGACAAAGCAGCAAAACTCGATTCGTGGAAAATATGGAAAAAGTGTAAGTCAAAAACAGCAGTGATCTTATTGAGCTAAGTGGATTGGACATTTCATGTGAATTGAATAAATTGTAGGACACCGAAAGAGATCTGGGATAAACTACATTCTTTGTATGGAGATACAAGTGAAGATGCAAAACAAGATTGTTGGCAACAATTTTATGGTTTTCGGATCAAGAATGGCGTGTCTGTCACAACAGAGATAGAAAAATTTGAAACCATCTGTAAGAAGCTTGATGATGCAGGTGAAAAGCCACCTGATTCAGCTGTGATGTCTAAACTGCTGAGCAGTCTGCCATCAAGGTTCTCGGCATTTACCATGGCATGGGAGTGCACCAAATAAAATGAGCTAAAAAAGGATAATTTAATTGCGAGGATAATTTGTGAGGAAAAAATATTGGCATCAATGGAAGAGGAGTCTTCATCACTTGCGCTGCTGGTAAAAGCTCTGCAGCTAAAAATAGATAAACAAGAAAAAATGTCATCCAATTACCAGAAGGTTAATGATTCCAAGGACAAGCAGAAGAAAAATTCCAAGAGTATTGAAGAGTTGAAAAGAAAACATCCTTGTAAGTACTGCAACGAGATTGGTCACTGGTATTGTGAATGTGAAAGCGAATGGCAGATGAAGAAAAAGGAATAAAAATGACAAAGCAGACCGGCAACAACATACAAATTATATGTACAGACAATGGCAGAAAGTACATGTCAAATGAATTCAATGCTTTTCTTAAAAGCAAAGGAATTGTTCATGAGCTGTCCACACCGTATGTTCATGAGCAGAATGGTCAGGCTGAGCGTGAAATGCGTACTCTTTGTGAAAGTGCCAGATCTATGTTACTTGCCAGAAACCTTCCAGAAGAATTATGGGCTGAAGCTGTTCAAACAGCTGTGTATGTTTTGAATCGAACCATTTCAAAACAATCTGTTGGAATGACTTCCTACGAGAGGTGGTTTAATGAAAAGCCAGAAGTCAAACATGTGCGAGTATTTGGTTGTGATGCATACATGCATATACCCAAGGAGACACGCAAGAAGTTTGATCCAAAGAGCAAGAAAATGATTTTTGTTGGCTATTAGGGAGAGTCAAGGAATTATCGACTATGGGATCCTAAGGCTCGAAAAATACATGTCAGCTGTGAGGTAATCTTCAATGAGAATGGTGAAATGGCAGAGCAAGGTTTTCATAAAAATGAGGTGAAACTTGATTTTGGTTATGAAAATCAACCATACCCAGAAAATGACGTAAACTCACTACCAGTAACTCAGGTGGAACTTGACTTTGATCATCAAGGTGAATCAGACTTAGAAGCAGCAGTGGAGCTAAAACCAGTAGTTCAGCATCAAGCAGATGAACGAGTAGAACCACAACTGGAAGAGATTCAACTAACATCAGGTCTAGGAAGACAACTTTGTGATCGAGACCTGCTACGGAGACCAAGTCACTACAATGATTCTACGCTAGTTGTGGATACTGTGCCTACTACTTATGAAGAGGCTGTCATGAGTGCTGAAGCAAAAAAATGGTTACTCGCTATGAATGACGACATGAGTGTGCTTCAACAAAACGAAACATCAGAACTTGTGAAACTCCCAGAAAGGAAGCGTGTGATCGGTTGTAAGTGGGTGTTCAATGAGAAATCCAATTCAAGTGGGGGTCTTAGATACAAGGCCAGACTTGTAACAAAGGGGTTTACTCAGCGAGAAGGTGTTCATTATTTTGAGACTTTTGCACCTGTAGTTTGGTATGAATCAATTTGATTGCTTCTAGCCATCATAGCGGGAGAATATCTTGAAATTGCCCAATTTGATGTGAAAACTGTTTTCCTCTATGGTGAATCGAAAGAAGAGATCTATATGTAGCAACCCACCGGATTTGAAGACAAAGCACAGCCTGAAGCAATATGTAGACTTAAAAAGAGCCTGTATGGACTCAAGTAATCACCACGTTGCTGGAACATAAAATTCGGGAAACTTTTAGAAAAAAATTGTTTTCCAACAAAGTGAATGTGACCATTGCGTGTTTGCTGGCAAGGTCAAAGAAGCAACTGTATGTTTAGCTCTCTATGTTGATGATGGACTGTAGATGTCAGCTTCTCAAGAAGCAGTTGAAGTTCTACAAAATTTTGAACAGTGTTTTAAAATCACAATTGGTGAAGCTAAGAATTTAATTGGCCTTAAAATTAACCAAATCAGGAAAAACATACTATAAAATTAGTCAGAGTGCATACATCCAGAAAGTACTATGAAGATTCTGCATGGATGTTGTGATGCCGTCAACTTTTCCAGCTGAACCTGGCTTAAACTTAAGCCAATGTCAGAGTTCAAGAGATGAAGAAGAAAAGAAGAAACTGCAATATGTGCCATATCGTGAAGCAATTTGTTCTCTTCTTTTCACTGCAAAAGTCAGTCGTTCTGACATTGAATATGCAGTTAATCAAGTCAATCAATTTTTAACCAACTATGGGCATGATCACTGGCAGGCGGTTAAGAAGATCCTCCGTTATTTAAAGGGAACAATGGATTATGGGATTGTTTATGAAGACAGTGGGAGTAACGCTAAATTGAGAGATTTTACGGATGCAGATTATGCTGGTAATGTAGATACGCAAAATTAACTAGTGGATTTGTATTTTTGTTTGAAGGGGGTGCTATCTATTGGTCCTCTGAGCGACAAATAGTGGTCGCACTTTCAAAAATAAAAGCTATGTGATAAGGTCCTAATGTATGTAGATAGCCAATCAGCAATTAAATTGACAAATAATCCTGAGTACCACCGAAAAACTAAGTATATTGATGTTCGTTTCCACTTTGTACGGGATGTCTATGAACGTGGTGACATTGATATAAGGTATATTGAATTCAAAGGACAACTTGCAGATGTTCTTACAAAGCCTCTGCCAAAGCATCAGTTTAATTACTTGCGAAGCAAGGTTGGTTTGAGAGACAGATCTAAATAAGTGGGAGTGTTGACCTTATTTAGTTCTTGACTATTATGAGACATATGTAGGTGTTGTCCTGCCTCTGACCTATTGTGTTGTTGCGCATGTGTGGTTTTTCTTCAGTTGCGTTTAACAGACTTGTAATGTTTGTCTGTGTGTTCGTGAACTCCAAAGTGATTAATTAATTTCGATAATTATTAGATAAAATTCAATCAGTAAAATATACTCATTTAATGGCTGATAAAATAAATAACAGCATAGTGAAGAAATAAAAGCTGGTGTGCTTGTATTTGAACTGTATTAACTCAACAAGCTATATTCAGAAGTAAGAGAAGTGAAGAAGCTAGGCAATGCTTGGCATCAATATGATATAAGGGCCGTGTCTTAATAGTCCGTCTAAGGGCCCTTGGGAGCCATGTGCACTTTAAAGTTGCAATGGCGTCGGCTGAAAGGCCGGAAGNGGCACTTGTAATTTTATTGTACTGACTAATGTATGTTTTCCTGTACTTTCTTGTTTATTTATGGTTCACTTGACCCATAGCGATCTTTCTCTAACAGGTTATGGGCCCAGGTTCACGAGTGTTGTGTCAAAAAGCAAGTATAACATAAAAGTTAACAGACACGCGCAAGAGTTCTGAGATCGACGTCATGAACACCGCAAATGTATCAGGGATTAAACTTTAGGCAAAGACAATTATAATATGTGAAAACTGAAAATGCAGGACGTATTAATTAAAGACTGAGTTGACAAATTATCGCGCCAACGAAGCCAACATGCGAGAGTGGGTGCACAATGATATTAAGGCGCGGACATAATTTTGTCTATATCCTTGAGCAAACTCAAGCAAGTGAAAAATTGTGAGACATCGCGTGAAATGTTGTGGAAATTAGAAGAGATATATAAATCCAAAGGCTTGGCGAGAAAGGCAACGCTACAGAAAATGGTGGACATTAGTGATGTGAGTGCACATCTGAACAGTTTTTCCGAGTTTGTAGACAAGTTGAACGACATGAAAGACGCGATCAGCCCAGACTTGTTGACGATTTTATTATTATAGAGCTTACCCACTAGTTTTGAGAATGTTCGGTGCGCCAGTGAATCGCGTGACGAATTGCCGACGCCGGACGGGCTTCACATTAAAATCATAAAAGAAAGTGATACTCGTAAGAGTGATGAGCGGAACGCGTCGTCGGGTGCCATGTTTACAAAGAAAAATGGAGGCTGGCGCAGTCGGAAAGACAAATTCGAAGTGAACAAAAATGACTCCAGAAAACAAAGAGGCACGCACGTGATAGGATGTTTTAAGTGCCAAAAGCTTGGGCACTAGGCGAACGAGTGTCGAAGCAAGGACAACAAGAAAAATATGAAATTTATCTACATTTTTTTATAAAAATAATAAAAATAAATATGAGTATTTAATACTACTACAAACAGTTCAACTCTTAGAGGCCATGGAAATGAAGTTTGTGAGGATCATGTTAGCTGTCAGGAGGAGAAACAAGATTAGGAATGAAGTTATTTGGGAAACAGTAGGGGTACAGGAGTACATAACATAGTAGAGGAAGCAAGACTGAGATGGAATGAGCATGTAATAAGAATGGAAAAAGAAAGGATGCTGAAGAAAATTATGGAAATGAAGTATGTAGGAAAACGATCGCAAGGGAGGCCAAGAAAGAGATGGGAAGAGCAGATAACAGAATGTGTTCAACTGAGAGGAGAAGAATGGGAGGAATCATAAGGAAGAAGAATGATGGAAGGATAGAGGAAGATGGAGGCATTTTACTAAACTGACCTGACCAAAGGCTGGAAACAGATGATGATGATGATGACTAACAGTTCACATAATTATTGCGATATTTTAATGAATTTATTACTTGAAAAATATATTGAGGATTTCATAAAATACAAATAAAAGCAATAAAATTTAATTATTAAAAATATAAAAAAAGCCATAAATACATATACTTGACCACATTTGGAATCAATATAACTAAAAAAAACCTTTTTAGATTACTCCAACTATGGAAATTCAAGGTTTTTTAATTCTATTAATGTTCAAACCATTTCATCTACTTGACTTTATTTCTTATAAAAATAAAATTTAGAAATATTAAAATTTTTGCTCTTTTCAAGATTTCATAATGTTAAATCATATTTTTTGTTTTCAATAATGTTAATTTAAGTGAAAAGAAAAGGTAACACTAATAATATTAATTACATTAATCAATGTAATAAATTATATTTAGATCTAAAAAATGTTTAAACATTGTTTTTGTGAATCTTTTCATTATAAGAAACAATATTCTTACCTTGAAGATATGAAGCTTTTTCAAAATGTTTTTTACAACTGATGTAAAACGTCCCAAGGGAGACTCTTCTTCAAAATCAACTATTGTAGCTTTATGAGTAGTAGGAATGCTTATATTTTCAAAAGCTATTTGCATGGAGACTTCCACAAACTGTTCAGTAAGCTATTAAAAAAGAATTCATTGATGGCACATTACATATTACAGATTATATATATTTGTAAGGAAGGCTAACTATTTGCACCCACCAAAAAATTGCTAGTTTCAATTTTCAAAAACAGATGTCTTGTATAAAGAAATTAAAAGCACAAAACGTGGGACCACTAAATTTATTTTAAAGTGTAAGAAAAAGTAATACAATCTTTGATTCTCATTTTCAAATAAAAAATAAAATGTTTTAACACAAATCATTTTGAATAATCCTTTGGGAAGTGATGTTAAAATGTAGAATTCTTAAAAATCTCCTTTACATGCCCTTTTTCATTGCACATTTTGCTACCAATCCCTTCTGATCCACGGGCATCTTCAATTGATATTGTTGCCAAGCCAAATATGGACGTTCAAGGTGGCTACAAAACAAATTTTACAAAATTCCCTTACTTTTTCAGGTTTTCCAGGCAACATTTTTCAATTTTCCCTGACTACTTTTTTCCAGTTTTAATGGTGGATGATTTGTTTTATTTATGTATTATTGGTCACATATTAAAAAAGTTTGTATCTACTAAACATAAACAGTTTTATCAGTTATTTAAAAAATTAAAATGTTATTTTATTTAGGTACTAACTTTTGTTTTAGAGTTTAGTTGCAAAATTAATGGTAATTTAGACATATTTTTTAATTCCATGACTTTTCCTTATTTTTAGTTAAATTCCCTAACATCTCCCTGTTTTCCCTGTCTGTAGCCACCATGATGTTTTTATAATCATGTGTTTCAGCTTTGAGAAACAGTGTTAACCACTTACCACAAACATTGTAAGGGTTAAAAGGATCCTTAGGACAACAGAAATATAAGGAGTTAAAGGAGTTTTTGTTGAAGTATAAAGACCTACTACTTGTGACGACATATACTTCTGAAGTTTTTGAAATATTGATCTAAGGTCACAGAACAGATCTTCACCATCAATATCTTTGTTTCCAATATGAATCAATGAGTTTTTTTAGCCTACCTATTCAGGTCATTTGCATTTGTACTAATTAGGTTAATGAGTTAGGTTGATTTTAAAGGACGTATACAAGCAATAATTGTATTTTAAATAAATATGTTTTTCACCAAATACACAAAATGTACTATTTCACTAAAATATAGTCAGAAATATATTAGCTTTGCCATTGAAGCATATCTAGTTGTATTAAGCTTTGAAGAAAAACAAGAATCCCACGAAAGCTGGATAGTGTCAGAGAAATGATTCACTATCATAAACGACTAAAACAATGCCTTTAGCCACGATAACATAAATGACTATTTTCATCCTTCATGTCTTTATTTATTGCATTTTTTATGTAATACTCAATTTTTATATGTTTTTTAGTTTTAATAGGTGGTGGCTTATATTCATATCCATCTTAGATTGTTTTATAGCCCCGAGTGTGTGATTTATTTGGTTGAGG
The DNA here is from genome assembly GCA_902151455.1 of Timema bartmani. Taxonomy (NCBI): domain Eukaryota; kingdom Metazoa; phylum Arthropoda; class Insecta; order Phasmatodea; family Timematidae; genus Timema; species Timema bartmani. The sequence goes on from CABFWB010002417.1 coordinate 72,721, forward strand.
TTGGTTTGACAGGATATGAGCATACATTTTCACACATGCTCTAATACATCTCATTTTGACAATAGGCTTTCTCCAACTGATCTCCAATAGAGGTGTCAGCATGTGAACATTTACTATTGGTAATATTGTTGGTTGTACTACCCGTCTATGCATGTGAGTCATATAATTACCAAGTGAGGTGAAATTACATTGATATGACACTAATCTACAATGTAATTGACATCAGTGGCTTTATCCCAGGTTTGCGACATTTAATAAGGACTATCTGTTATACACAACAATGACATTGAGAGATAATGAAGCTGTTTTGTTTAAGAGAATATGATCTCATTTGATGATTTTTTATAGCTTTTTGGGTTAAGTTATTTTCAGTTCAATTAGCACCAAGTTGGATATATTAGATAACATTGAAACAAAAATTATTTTTAATTAAAAATTAGATGGTTTAACATCATCAAAATTACGAAATGGTCAAATACTTCAGCAAGTGGGTGTCAATTCTGCATAAAATAGAAACATTTATTTTGAGAAAGTATGCATGAGTGGGTAATTGATATATGGAATATATTTTTTTCAAATCTGATATTTTGTGTGAATGTATACAAATGTATGTGCATGAAATATACAACGAATTATTATAATTTTTAGCATCATTACCTTAAATTTATTATTTTACCTTCAATCTCGGGTTAGTGTGTGAAAGATAGGTCATACTCTCCAGTTTAATACTAGCTTCGTTGTTTTTGAGTATTTTTGTAGCGGAAACCTTCAAACCCTGAAATTCAACTCCTCCTCCGCGCACAATGCCTGACAGATTGTTATACACCACTTTAATATCTAAACAGACAAAAAGTTTGTATATTAAGATAGAAAAATAACGTATGTTCATAAATGGATTAAAGCTATTTTAGTGTAATAAATGCAAGTATTTTCCAATCATATTAAAATGTCTTAGCACAGATAATTTGTAATAGATACTTTAATAGGTACCATTTATTTGCCTTAAAAGTTTTATGTCTTATATTAACTAATTATATTATGGCCTTTTCTTAATAAATAAATGAATAAATGTAAGTTTTCTACTTTTCAAGGTAAACAGATTATACTTTAGAGAAGCATTTTTATAGGTTCCAAATAAACACATTGTTAATAGAATTTTTATTGCACAGTTAAAACATTCCTGCTATTAATCTTTCTGAGCGTAAGGTTTTTTTTAATAACTTAGAAACAAGAGTTGTGACTATCATAAAGAATAACATACAAAAATTGGCTTTGGTTGCCACATTGTCACTAATTTCACAGTACACCAGACTGATGATGGGAAGATCGAGGTTCGAATCTTAGTCAGATGTGCTGAGTGTAGTTTTAAAAATGGTTTTACACTCTCCCCCCATGCAAATGTTGGTACACTTTCACTCAAAATAAAATTCCTAGAGCCTAAAACCACTAGTGTAATTAGTACTTAAGCATATAACTCAATTGGGTAGTAAGACGAGGTGCTAAAATAAAATAGTACAAAAAACTATTAAATGTTGTCCTAAAGGTTAAGAGTATGGAAATATTTTCTTATAATTTTTTTAATTATATTACTAATTTATATAATAACGGATTTACTTATACATTTAAAAGTAATATGGTTCATGGTAAAATAAAAATCTTTTTGGCAATTATGAATTAATTAAAAATAATCCATTAGATGTTCTGGCATTATATTATATTTTCTTGTGTAATCATTCATGACAATGACTGTTAACATAGCAGTAAGATTTATTAATATTCTAGTATATAATATAAAATATAAGATGATCTGTATTTGTGAATATATATTAGATAGGTTTTATAAACGTGCCTAGTTGTTGGATTAAATTTAGTCATTACAAATCCAAGGGGACCAAATTTACTTTTACCACACATAAACTAAAACTCCTGAAAATTTTAAAGAAAACAAAACAAATACTTTTAGAGAAATAATTTTACAAAGACTTAGATTAGTTATAAGCATTTTAACCAACTGAATAAATGTAAACAATTTATTGTTCTTATATTTGGTGTATTTATGTGTAGGCAATGTGACAATAGATTATGTGGATAAAAGCGGAATTCATGTTGCCTAGTGTTATAAAAATCTTTAGACAATTTGAAATTAAGCCTTAATATCCATTTAGTTGTACCAGGCTCATTTAAATATGTTGATATAAACATTTAATTATACTACATTTATTATATTAGATAGATATAAAGTCCCTATGAGCCTTTACACACCTTTCATTTGCCAGTTTTAAGAGTTATTGGTGGTTGAAGGATCATTATACTATATTGCAAGACTGATTTATTATATTGTGAATGCATTCTCCCATGAACTCTTATTATTCCCAATCAACAATCAATTACTATACAGTTAATATCAGGTGCGTAGTTCTGGGAGCTACATGATGATAACCTTGGTTTTGATAGCCATTTAATTTTATCTGACACTAGTATCTTATGAATAGTATCTTGACACTAGTATCTTGATTGTTGATTGGGAATAATGTAAGCATTCATGGGATAATGCATTCCCAATAGAAGATAAATATATGATATGAACAATGGGTGGAGAGGTAGGCAGCAACGGCAGCACAATGACCAGCTGACAGCAAAGTGGCACCTAGCGCTTACTCAAAAGTTCAGCAAAGTTATGACAGCTGTGAATATTCAGACACAGCGAGAACAAAATCAGTCACTATCGACTGGTTTAGTGAATTACGTGAGGGATTTTAGACAGGGATGGAAGAAAGCAAAAATGGTAGATACTGGTCAAGTCAGAAATGACAAGAGATACTGCCCTGAAGATAAGACGGTAATACAAGGCGAGTAAACATCCACGAAGAACTTGATGATGATGATGATGATGATGATGATGATGATGATGATGATGATGATAATTCCAACGCCAAGGAATGTCTTAGTTTGTGAATTTTAAATTCCTCCAAGGCAGACTAACCAGCAGGCAGATATTGCACTGGTATAGAGATGCTGTTATAGGAGATATAAAAATGGGAATTACAGCAGGTTGGAATTCAACATGTACAGGCTACAAATTAGTACGATATTGGAAAATTTGAAATAAAATATCCAAACCATATTCAAATCCTAGTCCGAGCAAATAAGAAGATGGGAGAAGTAATTACAAATGAATCAATTGATTGCTTCTAAGGATGCAGGCAAGGCATGTCTAAGATGAGCTCACCATCGTAAGGCTTGGTATGGGCTGGTTAATTTAAGACCATTAAAACACAAATGAGAGCTTCTAGATAGTAGCTGATGTGCGAGCATTATGGAAAAAATAAATCAAACCATATATTAAAAAAAATCAAAAGAAAAAAATAATCTAGATTAAATAAGACAATTTAAAATACTAGTTAAAATAAATAAATATGATTTAAAAACAGCAATTTTGTATGGACATGGAACACTTTACCTTTATATTTGTATTCCAACATTACTAGCACTGATGAATTGAAGTTTAATCCATTATAATTCACTATCACATTTGTATGTTTAGCTCTGGCTTAGGAGTATTGCGATATATCACAATTATTTGTATTTTAAGGTATTCCTTCAATTATAAGTTCTTTAATTTTCCTATAAATTGTTTTGTTTCTCTTTATATATTTTCATTACACATTAAAACACTTATAAATAGCATAGTATTGATTGTATATCAAAAATTAAAAGATTAATTTACCACGTGGCTCTTTATGTTGAGATGGATCAATCACAGCTTTTCTGATCTCAAGAGGTAAATAAATATCATGTGAATTTTCTCCGTCATTGAATAAAACCACCTGAATGAGGGAGTCAATAAAACAGCACCAATTGTCTGCCCACTTGACGGTAGCAACGCAACCTGTATAGGTAGACCAAATAAGTATTAAATAACAAAATGCATTGTGTGAAAGATTGAAACACATTACAATTATTTAGAAATAAGTTCACTAAAATAAATTTAGTTTATATACTGGTTAACCACATCAAATGTTTTTATAGTATCATTTTTATTAAATGTGTCTTAATGTATGAAAAAATAAAATTAATGGTTACCATTTAAATTCAACAAACCATTTATATATATATTTGTTTCCCAAACTAAATGTAATCATAATTCCTAATTTAATGCGATATAATTTACATACTTCATACTTCAAAATAAGTAGTGTGTGTGTGTGCGCGTGTGTGTGCGTGTGTGCATGCGTGTGTGTAATGCACAACAGAAAAAGGGACCTTAACATACTTGAGTAAAATGTTCATTACAGTCGATTTTTAATGTTTCTGTTTTTTAACTCGTAGCACTATCATTATTCATTCTGAACATATTCCAGTCACTATTAGTTCTAATCTCAATCACTTGGTAGGGTAAAAATACATATTAGTCCAGCTGTGTTGTTGATATAAAATCCGACCTTAACTTACACCAATAGTTTTCTTATGGTTTAAGTTAAGGCCCCATTTCCTTTACAGATGGAAGAAGTGTAAAAAGTGTGTAGGTACTACAAAAATTCTAATAAAAACTAAACAATAATTATAATAAAACTATTTAGTTTTACTAAAAGATGTTTTAACTAAATTTTAATAGGGTAATGCAAAATAAAACATTCAAGTTTTCTCTTTCAAATTTTTGTTTCTAAGTTTACTTAAATCCATTCAGTGCAGTAATATTTTTTTTTTTTAGCATTTCTTAGAAATTCAAGAAGAATTATGTCACAACTTAATCTAGACTTTGATTGGAGATTTCAGAAAGTAATTAAATTTAGTATAAAAGGAGAAAACTTAATTATACTAACACAAAAGGGGTTTTCTTCTTTGCAGTTACAATGAATTTTCTTTTGAAGCATGCTATAATTTCATATTCAAGACATTTCACCTATATAGCTGAATTCAATATGAAAAACTGAATAAAATGAGTCCTTTCCCAGCAGAATCAGGTAGGAATAAATATTAAGTTCACACACTCTAATTACAAGTTAACTTTAACCTTAGTTTTCTCAAAACAGGTGTTTTTAAAACTCGAGTTTTAAGAATCAATAGGGTTAATTATTTGACATTATAATGTAGTTGATTTTTGGACTGCTCTCATATATTTAAAAAGTCATTGATGAAGGTATTTTTCTTTAAAGTATCGTATGTAAATTATCCTTTTACTTCATCCATGGAGAATCAC
>CABFWB010002417.1:80323-90721 GCA_902151455.1 Timema bartmani
TTTTTTGTTCCTTGGAAATGAAAAGGTGATTTTTATATACATGTTTGATCGATTTCAAATCTGTCAACTAATTTTTCAAATAGGCATAGTTTTTGAGTAGTTAGCATATGCCTTCTGGTTCTCCTTTCAGTTCTTTACCAATTTTTAAAAGTCCCCAAGTAGGGATGTGAAAAAAGTATCAGTACTTTACTAATATCAATATTTTCCTTTCGATACTAGTATTTTCTACGTGATAATTTTACTGATATTAGTGCTCACACTTCGATATCAGATCAGTATCGAAAGAAACAACTTTTTTGCTATCTTCACTAATGTTGGGATTAAATGTTTAATAGGGTGGACTATGGAGGAAGATCAAATGACACTATTCCTCAATCCTCACTCATTTCTGCACAATAAGCAACTCTAGCATTCAATCTCTTTTAGCTCATCATAAGCCATATTTTTAACACATAACATAGACGCGATATACTATACTATACTATAATATGGTTAAATCATTATAATTTTCAGTATTTAAATAAATATTAAAATACAGTTATGACACAAAAGTTGAAAAAATTATTACTAGATAAAGAAAAACATTTTATCAGATTAAAATTTTGATACAAATACTGATTGCTATTAATATTTTTCTTTCTATACTAGTACACTATCAATTTTTATTTTTCTGATAAATAAGTACAGTATTGATATATTTCATTGTATTAAACCCAAAACCATATTTAAGAAAATATTTAAGTAAAATAAATGGTATGGTGTCATTGCATTGCTATTAAATTCCTCATTTATAAATTTTGACCCATACAAAATGTAAATATTGACTATTGAGTCTAAAATTGAGATAGATCATTGTTGTACAAACATTTCTACTAAGAGGTTTAAGGAAAAATAACATAAACTGTTTGAGAGACTTACTTATATTTAATTATTCTATGGCATTGGAGAATTATTGCGTTAAAACTTAAGTAGTATTTCTTTACAACTAAAGCTCACAAAATTTTATTAATATTTTTGCCAATATCTCAGAAACTGTTGATTTTTTAAAATATATTTCATATAAAAGCTTTTTATTTTTAGTAGTACTACAATTTTGCAATGATAAGTTATTTAGTATCTCAAATAGTTGCGGAGATACGGAAATTTCCGCTTCTGTAAAGTACCCTAAAATTCATTTTCATTGGAAAATGGAAATAGCCATTTTATTTATAATCTTAATCAACACCTAGATACGAATTTTAATCTAAATCGTTAGAGCCGATTTTGAGAAAATAGATTCTTTCTCTTTTCGCCATTTATTAAACTACTCTTAATTTTAAGTTTAAACAGACATACAGACAGATGGCATTGCAAAGACTTTTTTTAGGGTTCGGGGAGTCATGAGACGTCGACATCCATCAACATTTCAGGTTAAATTTTTTTACGGCTACAATACTTTACCTTTTGTGTTCAAAAAGTTAAAAAACATACATATTTGCATATAGCTTAAAAGATATTGGTTTTATAAAAATATGCTTCGAATAAAATATTTGTATTATAAATAGATATACATATTTGTAATCATAAGTAATTTCATAGTTTCGGAGATATGATAAAAAGTGATAATTTACTCATCAGACCAGAGCTCTTAAAATCATTTTGCCGAAATATTGAGAATAGCCATTTTGTTTGAAATATTTATAAATGGTTATAAATGAAATTTAATCAAAATTGTTATAGCCAATTTTGAGAAAAGTGACTTTTTCTCTTTTTGCCCTTCTGTAAACTACCCTTAACTTTAGTAGATGTCCAATTCCAAAAACACCTCGGGGCAACCCTATGAAAACCCTAGTTACCAAGTTTTAGCCCGATCGGTAAAATAGTTTAGGCTCTAGTTGGAGGTTCAGACAGAGAGACAGACGGAAATTCAAAAACAACTTTTTCGGATTCAGGGGGTCATGAAATGTCGAGATTGATCAAAATCTCGACTTTGATTTTTTTGACGATCACAATACTTTATCTACCTGTAAGATAGTGATAAAGTAAAAAAAAAAAACTACCTATCTTTGATTAATAGTCTTTTTATCCATAAACTTTCCTCTTTGTGTTGAGCTAAGATTCATTTCATGTGGTTTAGATACAGTTAATAAACACTTTTAAGATGAGTTATCCGACAACAAATAAATAAGAGTATTATCATAGGAGAAAATAGGGTGTGACGTGCTGACGTCAATAAAATTTCTTTCTGCACCGTGAATCTGAAAATAACCTGGTATATTCATCTAGAACTTTCTTGAAAAACTATTATCTTGTTATATGGCTTTTCAAATTCCTGGTAGGATGTGATTTCACCCTGTTGGCTCAAGCTTCGTGTGACTTCGGCCACACGACATTCACCTTGTCGCTCATCATGCCAAGAATATATAAGAGAAATGGAGCTTGGGTTAATGATCAAAGTCATAGGTTGATAATACATATAGTTAATTTAAAATAGTGGCACAATGTTTTAAAATATATTTTATTTTAGCTATAATTAGATTAAATATTCTGTGCTACACACATGAAAATGAATCCATTTTTAATATTTTAACTCTAGCATGTCATAATATTTTCTATAATTTAAAGTTACCTTTTTGTGTAGTTGTTAGATCCAAAATCCCTCTGAACTGGTCAGTGTATTGATAACCTCTGTTTTTCAACTCACTGTACACTTCTTGTGCTGTTAGGCTAAATACATCAGGAGATACAGTCATATATTTATCAAATTCTTGTTTGATATTGTGAGGTTGTACAATTTGTCCCCTTAGAACGAAAATGGTGCCATCCATCTCTATTTCAAAGAGGCCACTTCCTTGCTGAAGAAAAATGCTCAATGTGAAATCACCTTTAAAAATAAAATAATTACAATTATATATTATAAATAATGATTTGAATGAAAATACTGATAATTTATCAAATAGTAACAGTGGTTTTCATGTATCGTGGACAAATTTTATGAGTGAATCAGTTTATTAATTATCTGTTGGCATTTTTAATATATTTCCAATTTACATGACTATTTATAACGATGGTGCCATACTTGTGGTGTATTTAAAAATATTCAGAAATTAAATAAAAATTAAATAAAAGAAACCATCTTCCTAAATAATGACCAATATGATTATAACATTTCTAAAACCAAATGTCAAATAGAGGAACTAAATACATAATATAATATTATACTAATATCATTAATATTAAATTCTTATTTTCTTAGTTTATTGACTGTTTCTTAAATATTTGAATTTATTGACCTTATTAAAATCCTCATAATTTTTTACAGAATCATGTGTAGAGCTATATAGTAAAATAATACTATTAGTATTTAATGATTTGAATATGACTGGATTATTGATTATATACGTTATTTTTATAGTTAATGCACAATTTGTACTGCCCAAAACAAGAAAATAAGCTGTCATGTAGGATACTATTTACATTTTTACTATATAATATTTTTATAGCATATATAAATATTATAAAATGTAATGTACTATATAATATTTATATAGCATATATAAATATTATAAAATGTAAAAAGTATCCTACATGGCAGCTTATTTTCTTGTTTGGGGCAGTAGAAATTGTGCATTAACTATAAATATATACATATATATATATATATATATACACTAGCAGACCCGACAGACGTTGTCCTGCCCGAACGTTGGCTTTTTGTTTGGGTGGCATAATTGATTTCGATAGTAAAACAAATACTATGTGATCATCACAATTACAAATTCAGAATGATGAACTCCAATTAGTGAGTTACACAAATATTACAAATATAGGGGGGGGAGTGAAAATTTGAGGTAACATGTTCTGATATGCGAAAAATCTAAAAAAAAAATCCCCCCCCAATAAAATTCCTTAAAAAANGGCGAGGACCACCCCAAATAGACTAGTTTCTGAAATAATTCAATTTTCAAAATTTTTTCGGTGAAAGACCACTTCAAAGACTATCTTCAAGAGGTATCTAATTATCTAATAAATTAAGGGGAAGATCACTCTAAATAGCTTTGAGGGGCATTCAAATTTCAAAAATGTCTAGGTGAGGAACATTTTAAATGGTTTATAAAAGAATCTAATTAAAAAACATCAAGGCGAAGACTACTCGTAACTTCTAGATTTAATCATTTTTCAAAAAATTGCTGAAGGAGGGCCACTCCAAATAATTTTTAAAAACTATCTGATTTTAAAAAAATTAGAGAGGATGACCACGGTTTAAAAAAACATACATAAGATCAAATATGAATGATAAACTATTAAATGGCTTTAAACAGAAATCTAACATTGTAAGTAATTATGTTATTTACAACTATGACCCCCCTATGAAAATGATCTGGATCCGCCCCTGGTAGCTAGTACCTTCCGGAAAAGCTGGTCAGACCACCTCCACAAGATCCCTGCTGGGCAACTTAAGCTGAAAGCCCTCTTGAGGATGATTCATAAGCGCCTGACCTCCTCTGAGGGCCCAAATGGGGCGACATAAACTAAAATCTGATTCAGGGTGATTCCTATGAAGAAGTTTCGATGCTCAGTAGGGCTAACTATGTCAAAATCCCGAGGACAATTTCTAGGTTGTGTCAAAACTCCCTTACATGAGAGTCCAGCACACACAAAAGGAGGAGCCAGCTCCTTCTGTAGATGGAAGTCTGGCAAGAGCGAGGGATTAGACCAGCTGCCCGGTGATGACAAGGTTAATGGCAGACAGAATACCGTCAGTCCCTTAACTGCCCGCTGCTCATGTAGTGTTCTTGGCTACGCTCGAGTGTAGGAGTCTTGCAAGAGGTGTTTGTTTCTCAGACAAGTAGTTGCAAGACCATGGCAGTGCAGTTGAGTTTCCAATTTGAAAGCTCTGTAACATTTATATTGTGTCAGACTAGTGATGTAGCAGAATTCTTTAATGTATTTGTCACACGCCATCTTGACTGACTACCAAACTGCGATTCAGAGTTACTGCCAAAAATTGAATCGAATTGATTAATTTATCTTAGTTCCTATTGACTGTGTAGGTATTAGTAAGATGATTTAATATAGGTTCGTAGTGATTGACTACAAATAATTTAGTGTCCTTCTTGGCTTGCCTCTGTAGCGTTGTAATAGGTCGGACAAATTAGTAAATAATTTGAACACACCAACACTCTTAAACTGCCCCATTCATATCAGATTTCCATCCCCACCCCACCTGTCTCTATGAATAGTTGGAACCAAATTAGATGGGTGCGCCCTGGGTCGAATTGGGTTGGTAACGTATGAGAAAGACCTCGATCATTTGAAGGCTTTCTGGAATGATCTACAAACTTTAAAACCAACGATTCGAAAAGGCCTACCTTAGGGTGTTTCATTTTTCCAAAGATGTGATTTTCATACAACTTTGCTTATGCCCCGAGTCTCAGTGATGTAAAAGATATATATGCCAAATTTCAAGAAGATTGGATAATATTTAGGGGTTGCATACATTGATCACTTTTATCTCAAACTAGTGAAATTTCTAATATTGAAGTGCTTTGCACTAATGGGCTTCTCGTGTATTTCTTTCATCTTTTGCAGGTAACTGAACTTTAAAATGGGAACCAAAAGAGGAATTTGGCTGCTTGAAAAGGTGCCAAGTGGTGATTTTTCAGGAGCTCGGCTCCCTTCAAAGGAATAAGTACTTTTAGTTTTTATTTACCATCACAAGGAAATGAAAGAAACACTTTCAGATGCTGCTAAATCTACCAGTACTAAACTACAGGAAGTGTGGAGGAAAGCAAATATCCCTGTTAAGACGGAGGAGAATATCCGTGCTGGTATACAGAAGCTGTACAAAGAATACCAAAATATGGGTAAAGAGAAATCGGAAACACAGATAAAGCAAATGTGAAATGGCAGATTTGAAAGGTGATCTCGTCGATTTATTTGACATTTCCCTGCAAAATGTGATGGACATGACTAGCGTATCACAAGAAGATAAAGAATTTCTTAGGTCACAAAGAGAAGATCGTATGAGTTTGTCAAGGAGTGGAGTGTAAACAAGGTTTTCACCTCGAAAATAAGAACTAAGTGTACAAAAGAAGAAAAAAAAGATTAATATAAGAATAAACATTACAAAGCTATCGTTAAAATCAATAAGACAGTTATACTGGAAGACTCATCTCCATCATCATCAACACCTAGTGACCAAGAGGCCGAGTTTTCACCTCCAGCAACGAAAAAATTATGTTCAAGTCCTAGATTAAAACATCTTGATCAGACACTCACGTCTAGTTGGGATCGAGAACAGCTCTCTATTCGACAAGCAAGTACTTCATTATAGCAACTGCAAAGAGCCTTGGCCACGATGTTTCAAAAATTTCCATATCTCCAGCTTCCATTTACCGAGCTTGGGCGATCAATAGAAGTAAAATGGCAAAGAAAATCGAAGAATCACTCTTTGAAAATCTTCCTCATTTGGTCTTGCATTGGGATAGTAAACTGTTGCTCTCAGTTTTCCATAGGAATGTCAAAACTATGTAAAAGAGAGTTGCAGTTCTAATGACTGGCAAAGATTTTGAGCATTTGCTTGGCGTACCTGTTGCCCTGAAAGGCACTGGTGAGCAGATGGCTGGAGTAGTTATTTGGGAAGTGGACCGATTTGGGCTACGTGACAATATCATCGGTACATATTTTGATACTACAGCATCTAATACAGGACCGATCCAAGGGGCATGTGCCAGAATTGAAAGCGAATTCGGATGAACATTGTTGTGGTTGGCTTGCCGTCATCACACCCATGAACTAATATTGAAAGGAGTGTTTGAGGAGTGTTGTGGCATACCATCAAGTGGTCCTGACATCCATATTTTTTGGAAGTTCCAAAGTGGGCTTCACTTGATAAGAAGTCATATGCGACAATGCTGGATGAAGAAAGTCCCGTTCAAGGCTTTCTAGAATAACAACGAGTGAAAATGTTTAACTACATCCAAAATGTCCTAAAAGGCGGAAGTCGTCCAAGAGAAGATTACAAAGAGTTATTACAACTCTAACTCCTGTACCTAGGAGGTTGGTCTAAAAACTACTTCAGTTTCAGGATCCCAGGGGCTCTGCATCAAGCAAGGTGGATGGCAAAGGCAATATATGCACTTAAAACTGTCCTCTTCACTAAACAGTTGAATATTCCTCAACGAGAATTGAAAGGAATTAAACGGGTTGCACATTTTGTTAGCCTCATATATGTTCGCTTTTGGCACGAGGAAATTGTAAGTTGATGGGCTCCAAAGAATGATTGGGATATGCTACAGCTTCTGAGCACTTACCCAGATGCAGACGTCAAAAAAAAGTGCTCTCACAGTTGCTAAGAGACACCTTTGGTATCTGTCAGAAACAAATGTAGGGTTGGCTTTTTTGGACAAACGTATTACTCAGGCTGTTAAGGAAAATATGACTCAAAATTTAGAAACCAAACCTGCAAAGAAAAAGGAAATGAAACGATTAGAGGGTAAAAACCTCGTTTTTGAAGGAAAAGACTCAAGCCATTTTGTTACTAATAAAACAATGAAGTTCTTTGAATTGTTTGGGATCCACAACGTGACAGAATACTGCAGTGATTCTCTAAGAATCCATGTGAACGCTCTTGAGGTGGTCAATGATACCGCAGAAAGAGGAATTGCTCTGATAAAAAAGTTTAACGAATCGGTCAGGGACAAAACAACAAAAACAATTCTTGTTGAGGGTCGTCGAGCATCACAGAAAAGTCGTCACCAAGCGAACAAAAGAAGGGATTGCATCGTTCAAAGTTGATTAATATAACACAAGTTTTGCCTATCATAATACCTATTAATCTTAGTGTATAGTTTTAATATTATTTTAAGTTTGTCATTTCTAGTTTTCCCAATAAAAGTAATTAACATTGAAAAATCATATTTTTTGCCTACTTTTACAAAACTGATCAAATTGTGCAACCTCTAAATATTATCCAATCATCTTGAAATTTGGCATGTATATCTTTTACATCACTGAGACTCGGGGCGTAGGCAAAGTCTGAAAATATTTTACATTTTATTTTTTGCCTTACAAAATGAAACACCTTAGCCTACCTCCACCAAGAACTTCTATAACGTTCGACTGGAGGATGGTAGGGCCCGTCACTACCAGCCATGTGGAGTGTAGAGTCTTTTGGTGTATGCATTTTGGTGGGATTGGCAGACTTATGTACAATAGTACCTTCTTGCTCAGTGAAGAAAGCAAGCGGAAACTATCTCACTCCTCATTTCCAAGTTAAGCCTAAGCCTTACAGCTGACTGTGGCATTGCACCTTCAGGTTAAGCACATAAATACATACATACATATATACATACTTATATGCATACCTACATACATAATAAAATATGATACTGATCAAATACATAACCAGATATTTTTCACATTTGCTCATAGATGGAACTATTGTCGTGGTGATTATCGTTGCTGAAATGCAATAGGTCCTTCAGTCATAAAAGGACTGCTATTGCATGAGCTGTTTATCTGTGTTTAATTGAAAAATATTTTTATCTTGTATAGTTTGCTTACAAATGTATTGTTTATGGTTTAAGATTCCCCGGAAAGCAATTAATTAATCAACAAAGTGTTTTATAAAGAGTTAATGAAAATAATATAGCTGTTGTCAAAGCTAGTGTCTTAATTTCTGAGTTAGTTGCTGAATATGGTAAATCATTGATGAATAAAGAATTTATAAAAAATGTACTTTCTGTTGTCAATGAAGTGTGCCCTAGTAAAATTAAATACTATACAGGACATAAATTTGTCTGTTCGTACGGGAGTTAGAAAAATATAGAATATTTCTAATAATTTGTGTACTAAATCACAGGAATATTGCTGAAAATTTTTTTTTTTCTATTAGCTCTGGATGAAAGTAATAATATATGTGATAATACACTATTATTGATTTTTATACTAGGAATTGAGACAGAATACCAAATAACAGAAGAACTTTTGTTAAGAATCCTCACAGATCGACAATCATTATAAATAAAAAATAGTCTACTATACTTAATGTAGACTCAAGTTTCCAATTCTGAAAGTGTGATAGGGAGGGAGAGTAAAGGATGTAATCTTACTTACTCTATGGTTAGTAACTAAAAAGTTACATTTCTGCATTTACAAAAGTAAACCTCTTATCCCTATCTTGAGCTAGTTCTAGACTGGATGAGTCCACCTCATTACACCCTATCTCTATCAAGTCCATTCTAGTGTTATACCCCATCTGTATTTAGGTCTTCTCAGTCTCTTCCCATTGGGTTTACCAGTTAGAATACTGAACACAGTTCTAGAATCTCCCATTTGTGCTGCATGTCCTGCCCACTGTAATCTATGAGACTTAATTATCCTAGCAATGTCTTGTGATGAGTACAGGGTATGTAACTCATTACACTGGGGAACAATTTTTAACACAATTTCTGTAGAGTTTGATTTTTCAGCTGTTTAGAGTAAAATAGGCATGCTGATTTCAAAACTGTAGTTAGTTTTCTTCTATCATGTAAAGTTTTTTCTCTACAGCTTATCTTAATGTGACCACTCTTCGCTGGATCGATCCTGGATCATAGGAAGCACTAGTGCTCTCCTAATGGCTGAAGTAAACTTCCCTCGAATGGGGAAGGGTGAATGACGCCATAGGAGACCACCGACAGGTTCATACTTGTCTAGGCTATTCAGTTACACCTGAGATAGTGTAGTAAGACATTGTGTGTCGCTCTGTATAGTGAAGCACATTCCGAAGTGGACTGTCTGTGTCTGTATACAAGGAGTTAGCAGTGTTTAGTTTTTTTATTTACATATGTACTTATTTACTTTCCTTTAGATCATGTCTGCCTCTGCTATTTCGCGTCGTAAGTGCTTAAACAGCCCCGATTCGTTTTGTTATATATGTGGCAGTTTCACCATTCCCAAAGGACAAACATCAGCGCATTTGTCATGCAGGCCTATTTTGCATATTTTAAAGAGAAAATTGGTGATCAAGATAAATCTTGGGCCCCTCACAAGGTGTGCAAGCAGTGTGTCGATAGTTTACAGATGTGGACGAAGGGAACACGTGATAAATTGCCATTCGGTATACCTATGATTTGGCGAGAGCCCAGAGATCATTCAAGTGACTGGTACTTTTGTATAGTAAAAACGTCAGGATATAACATGAGTATCCTAGTTTACCATCAGCTATACGCCTAGTGTCTCATTCAGCTGAAATCCCAGTGCCAGTTTTCAAAAAATTACCCTCTTTCAAAATAAAGGAATACGAGTATGGTGAAAATTGAAGTGACACCAACGATGAAGATTTTGAAATTGAAGATGACTCCGTTCGTAAGGGATTTTATCAGCATGAGTTGAATGATTTGGCACGAGATTTGGGACTATCCAAAAAGGCTT
>CABFWB010002417.1:91270-109664 GCA_902151455.1 Timema bartmani
TCGGCAGCTCGTTAAAGATGAACATTTCATCGTAACAATGACAGAACTCCAAAAGAATGCTTGGTTGGCATTCAAAAACCTTGTCAAAGACTTTCTTGGAAATACACGAGTACAGAATTACACCGAAATTGTCCAGCAACTCTTGGAGAGCTTCAAAATGCTTGGTTGCAACATGAGCATCAAGGTGCATTTTCTGCCTAGCCATCTTGCTGACTTCCCGAAAAATCTTGATGCAATCAGTGATGAGCAGGGTGATCGATTTCACCAAGATTTGAAGATCATGGAGGAACGGTATCAGGGTAGATGGGATGTGCATGATGATGGATGACTATTGTTGGAGCTTCAGGTGAGATAGTCCACAGATTGAACACTCCAGGAAAAGCTATAAGCGAAATTTTTTACCTTAATGTTTGCCGTTTGGTAAAATAACTTCATTCTTTAAAATTTTCCATTTTCTGCCGTTTGTGTGTTTTTTTGGGGGGTTTTTCCTCTTTTAGGAAGTTGATTAGCGCGTTTCACACTCCTCCCTGATGAGTTCCGATAGAATGAAACCTAGGTCGGGGGATTGGGCGGTGACGATCGATTTTCTTTAAGAGGCAACCATTACCTCTTTGTCCATTGGCAGCAATTTAAAAGCCATATTGTGTTAATCCCCTTTTATGTTTCTATCCACCTTTCCTGTACCTTCTTCCCAATATAATGTATATATAGCCTTTGTATGAATAAAATTATTCTCTGTGAACGGTATATTTGGTAATTTATTCCTTTATTTTCCTTTGTATGCACATTTTGTATGACTTTTGGAGCAAAGAAGGGGTATCCTGTAGCTTAAAAAATTGATGTGATAAGAGTCATTTTTGGATTCAGATGCCAAAAGTTAGTCAAAAGCAAGTATCAGATCTAAGTCAACAAAATTTGTGTTTCCCAGTGTTATGTAACCTACTCCACTCACCAGGAGCCTCAACCCTTTTAGGGCGAGATATCTTCCTTAGCACCCTGTTTTCGAAAACTCTCATTTTTTTCCGTCTTATTTGGTTAGAGACCTTCACACCCATAGAGAACCGGAAAAATTATGTTTGGTATATTTTGAGCTTTACATTCCTTGAAAGCAGGTGAGATGCCAACAACTTACAAATAATAGCATTTATTTCATGAATGTATTATTTTCCTAATTTCCAACATAATGTTGTTTATGTTTAATTAAAATTGTTCCTAAATATTTAAACTCAATAACCTTGTCAAATGATATGTTGTCCTAAGTAATCTCTAAATTATTTTCCCCAACCTGTGTTTTCTGTATAATCATATAATTAGTCTTTTCAGAGATCACATCTAAACCTACTTCCTAACTAGTCTATAATAAGATTTCTGAATTTCTTGAAAGAGCTTTCTTACTATTGCCTAACAAAGCTAGCTCATCTGTGCATCCTAATAGATGTATTGTGCCGTTTAATGTTAACCCTTTTCTACCCTCTTGAATTACCCCAATGCCCAAAAATACCCTAATTTAAGGCTATATTAAAAAGTAATTGGGAAAGTACATCTCCTTGTTTCAACCCATTATGTATTTCAAAAGTATTTGGTACGTGACATTCAACCCATACCCTGCCACGCGTATCAGTAAAACATACCTCGATTAGCTTGACAAGTTTTTGGGTAACCCAAATTTAACTAAAATTTCATATAATTTGTCTACTTTAAATGAATCATAGGCCTTTTTAAAATCTGTGTATAATAATTGATGTACTGTAATCTTCAGTGGTGGAGAGTGATCTTTATTATTTGTGGGTCCAGGTCAAAGCTTACCGGTAATGATTTTTTCTCCCCATGTGTTAACATATTACATTAAATTCAATTATGTTTTCATAATTTTTAAAAATCACTAGAATTACAAAATCACTAAAAAAATTTACAAACAGAAAGAATAAAAGAATATAGGTTTTGAATTAAACTTACCATGTGATGATCTTGCTTGTTTAAAGGTTGGGTGTGTCTTTCTCTTAATGACAGTTCATGAGTACCACAGTATTTTAAGCATTCTATTAATCTGCCTTTTTTTGCCTATGCCTATTTTTTGACACCTGTTCATTGTGTTTTTAGACTGAAATTTTGACCACAGAATTTATTTGTGATGCAATATTTAATGTTCTGAATGTTTTAAACTTGAATGCAATTCCCAAATTAATTACATATTCCTCATGTATTTTAATTCTTTTACTTAAATGTTTAAGATTCTTACAGCCAATCGTTGTCCACAACCCCTCACCACCAAATAATAAACAATAAAAACAAAATAAGCTTTGTTTTTCTTCACTCACAGTTAACCACAATTGTTTACTAAACAAACCATTAGAACAAGTTCTTTTTTTCTTGCCATCCACCTGCATAAATGTAAAGTCATTAGTCTGATGTGCTCCTAAATGTTTAATTTCCAATTTTTCTTGCAGTTTAAATGAATAAAACAACGTTTTTAATAGAGAAATTACTTTATTAATTTTAGTTAATCATTTCAATGCATCATCTTACTTCTTGGGTCTTATCACATACTAAAACACAAACATATAAACGCAAAAACAAATTATAGACCACTTTTATTCTATAGCGGGCCCACTCAGGCTGGCTACATTCACTAGTGTAAAGCTGGCATCGAAATGGTAGGTGATTGACCTTGAGAGAGAGCTCCCAAGTTATGTGGCTTCTCTGCGCTGGTACAGTACTCGCATGGCGTTTGGAGAGAGGAATGAATAATTTTGACTTTAATACTATATAACGAATCCAATAATTCACTGAGTGAAGAGAATGGTGTTACACTTTTGTCATGTTTTTTTTCCAAAGCATTGTATAGAATAAAAAGAAAAAAAAATAATGTTAAAAAATGTTGGTGGGGCCTGGTCCCTATGACCCCTAATGACGTAATATTATTTAGGGGTAAGGATTGTTGGTAAGTTTTTAACAAACACTTAATATTAGGTTAACTAATATATTTTTTAATGAATTTAAAAGTTTCCATCAAATATTTTCCAAGAGCCATGACACAATAAATATTCAATTTACACATCTCAAATTATGTTATCTTGTTATAATAAAATTAAATTAATACTGTTTAGTATTATATCACCTATGGGCTATATTATTTAAAATATATACCAAAATTACATCAAAATTTGTTCTATATATATGTATTTACCTTTCTCTGGAATAACAAGATGTTGATGGACTTGCAGATTTTGAAATACAACAGAAGTTTCAGATAAATATTTTTTTTGTTTACTGCAATAGAATTTCCATGTCATAAGCTAAAAAAAAAATTATCATAAATATATATTTACATATCTTAAATATTTTCTTATATCTCTCATCCCTCACTTATATAAATACCTAGGCTCTTTTGTGGGTTTATATATCCACAATAGAATTGAAAGCCTTTGAACTGATTTAGACAGAATTTTCACGCATTTTCACTCATACCTTGTTCCCTCAAGATAAATCTAGGTTATTATTTTTCCTGTTATAGCTCAATATATCTTATGGTTTTTCAAAATTAAATCTTAAACAACATAATCAACTGTTATCTTCACCCTTTTGACTTTGTTGGTCTCAAAACCAACAACAAATCCTTAAGAGTAGTTATAGAATTAGTTTCAATATTAAATCCAAAGATATATTATTAGAGTTTATTTTGATTTGTTGTTTTATATTCCCATTAGTAAGTCTATTGTTCTTCTTTGACAAGTAAGTACTAATCCACCCACATATTTTATATGATCTTACATTTAAATTGATAAATATTCAAACCAATCGATGACTTCTCCCATTTAAAGTTAGCGTCAACTACAGAGTAGCAAAGGAAATAGCCATAGAGATTAAATATAATTTATATTTGCGTGTAAACACTTTAACATCAAGACCAAGACCCTTTGCATTGTTACTTTACACCTGAGGATGTGCACATTGTGCATACTTTTCCTTGCCCTATGTTTAGAAACCTTAGGTCAATTGTCTGCCGGTGTGGGTCACTTCAAAATCAAGTTATGTGAAACTTTGCCTTCTTATCATAGGAAACATATGAGTGTTAACTTAAATGTATCATTTATTGATTTCATACTCGAGTTAACTCAGAAATCAAGAAACCAATCTTAAACATGACATAGATTTGTGTCCCTCAGGAAATTTTGGGATGTGCATCTTGGGTGTGTTATCTTTACCCTTACTTTATATTCAGAGTTTGAGACCTTAAACCAAACCACGTTACAGGATGTGTGGCTAACTCCCTAACCAGAAAACATGGAAATGGAAAGCTTAGTCTATGCATCCTTTGTTTATCCTTTAGGCTAGCAAGTTTTCCTTGGTTTGTTCAACTATGGTATAGTACATAAGTTAGGATGATAGTATAGTTTGTCAAGGTAGGACTGATAATTTGAGGAGTAAACGAAGTGTAATTAGGAACGTTTGAGAATGTGCACACAGGTAGTTTTTTTTTAAATTCCTACATATATTTACTGTATTACACCTTATACTGCGTTACCACTAACATTTGTGTTTTCAAAACAAAGAAAAATGGCAAGATAGAATTTGGAATAGGCCTGCGTACTCAAAGAAACCTAAGGATGTGTTCCCTTCAGGGCTATCTTCTTTTAATATTACAGTATATACGGTGATCTTTGAATCTAGCTGTGGCGAATATTCTGTTATAATGAACCTAATTAATTAGTTCCAATAAAAATATAGTAAAACATGTGTTAAAAAGTCGCTTATATTGAACTGTTAACTTTGGTTTCAGTAAGACTACAAATTGAAACTTTCAAGACTAAAAGTCACTCTAACATTGTAGTTCCTTGAAAACCAAAATTTTTTGGTTGTTTGAGCTTAGGACTTAGATTTTTTTTATTTAGCACAGCGTATTACTACCTGTTCAGGTTATACGCTTAAGTACTAATTACACTACTGGGTTAGGAATCGGGAAGGTAGAATTTAGAGGAAGTGAACCCGCATCATTTTCGTGGAGGGACAGTGGAAAACCATTTAAAGAAAACCACCCCCAGTTCACCCGACCGAGATTCGAACCTCGATCTCCCAGTCCTTGGCAGTCTATCTCAATATGAAACTAGCGCGTTAGCTAACTACACCACCGAGGTAGGTCTTAAGACTTAGAGAAATCAGTTCTATACCAAAGCTATTATTAATTTATGTGGCACATAATATATCAAATTGGAAGGGGTCAAGAGACTGAGTGCTTATAGTAGTCCCTACAACCACCCTACCTGCTCAAGTTTCATACCACCGAGGAAATAAATACAGGCTTTTTTTCTATACTCTATACCTCTTGTCAATAAAGCATTGGAGAGTCTCAATGGCCACCACACAAAACTACTTCCGACACGCTTTTTTAACTACTGGATGTGTAACGTTAGAGGGCGAGAATAAAGTAACTTCTAAAATTCATCAATGACAATTAATTTGGAATGATATACTTTATTGATTTTGAGTGAAAGTTATAATGAATTAAATTTCACCTTCTGTAAAAGTTGGCTTTAGCAGTAAAAGATAAGAGGTTTAATATGCCTTAAACGAGAGTGAAGAAAATATACCAACAGTGATAGATGTTGATGAAAGTGTTAGCACTGTTTTAATATAATTTCAGTTTTGAGTTTCATATAGACTCACCCCTTTATTTAGAAAGTAATTTCACCTATTTAATGTTGATCAATGATTTATTCTAGCACTTCTTGACTATAGCGCTATAAGTTAAATGAATAGGCACTACTTAAGTCATAGCGACTGATGTGTTGGAATAGGACACAATATTTCTAAGATAAATTGTTCACTTCAACAATTAAAAGATCCATCTGGACTTAAAGTAATTAAGTTTTAACTATGGTTGTGCACAATTTATATACTGATTTATATCGAAGTATTCAGATGACAAGCTACCAATTACTGAGTGTGTTGACTCAGCAACAACATGTCACAAAATTGAAAGTTTGGCTTTACTATACTTTATTTGTAAATAAAAATAGCTTTCAAAGAAATAAATCACATCTACTCATGTGAAATAACCTAGCACTATTCTCTAAACTAAACTTATTTCTTATAAAATAACCAATAAATGTCACTTGTGTGATAAACGAATATACTATAATATTATTTTGATTTATGCTTTAGTCTCTGATTACAGACAACATTCTACATAATACCCTTGTGTTACATCATTGTAGGTAACCACAAGTAGGCCTACTAAAGTAATGTTTCTTGGTCTTGAGATTGCAGTGTTTAAGCACCATATATACATTCTATTTTAATAATGATATCCTTTACTCTTATAAAGTTTCAAATTCCTTTAAAGAAAAAATTATCAATCAATATGTATGATAAAATCAAATAGAAATGTGGAACGCAACCTGAATAGTTTTTTTTTCTCCCAAGAAACTCTATTGAGCTATTAAGAGGGGTCTACAGCCAATTGGTCTACATAACCATTCAAAATATATGTAAAGTAGCCGAAACAAATCTTAGAATGTGTTTGTTTGAGGATATTAAGGGTGAAAATATCTTTGGAGGCTACTACGCTCAAAAGCTGAAGAATACATTGCATACAAATATATATTTTGTGGAGAAGATTCTTAGACAAAAAACAGATAATGCTTATATCAAATGTTTGGGGTTCAGCTCAAAGGAGGGGAATTCATTATATTGATGTGTGAACAAGGCGTTGCATCTATTGCTGGGGATGAAACTATGTAAATAGTATACAATATACACCACAGAAGGATATCGGTATTTTCCCTTTGACGCAGAAACAGCGGATAGGTTAATTCTCCCGTAAAATGCCAATCATTAATGATATCCGATGCCTGAATAATGCCTTAATCTAACATTAGTTTAGTAGGTCTGTCCTTCATAATGCAAAACCAGAGGATGCTATTACTGTTATTATCACTTGTATATTAAAATAGACGTTCATTGATATTAGCCGTTGTTCATCTGGTGTAAGACAAAGTCTTTGAAAAGCCAACCAATGTTTTACCCTAAATACCAAGCTCGTTTTGCAATAGTATATAGCTTTCCTGAAAGAATTCTA
Organism: Timema bartmani; assembly: GCA_902151455.1. Taxonomy (NCBI): domain Eukaryota; kingdom Metazoa; phylum Arthropoda; class Insecta; order Phasmatodea; family Timematidae; genus Timema; species Timema bartmani. The sequence goes on from CABFWB010002417.1 coordinate 98,349, forward strand.
AAAAAAAAAACTAACACAACTCGATTTAGTAGTTCTATATGAATAAGTGAATATACATAGTTTCAGAAACTATAACTTATATATAGAGATGTGTATATATGTGTATTAATTGATATCTTAAATATTTAAATAATGTATTGCAATGTATCTATCCATGTACTGACACAGTAATAGGTAACGGAATAACACTATACCAGAAAGATCCCCATATACATTTATTCATGGAGAAAGAGAGACGCTGTCCTGACATATTATTTATGACTAATTTATCAATATGTATATAATTATTACCTGTTTGGGTTATACGCTTAAGTAATAATTACACTAATGGGTTAAGAATTGGGAAGGTTGAATTTAGAGGAAGTGAACCTACATTTGTGTGGAGGGAGAGTGGAAAACCATTTAGGGAAAACCACCTCCATTTAACCCGACCGAGATTCAAACCTCGATCTCCCCGTCTCCGGCAGTCTAGCTCAACACAAAACTAGTGTGTTAGCTAACTATGCCACCGAGGCGGGTAATATGATACATACTAGTGACTAGACCATGTTTTTTAAATTGTTAACATATTTAGTTCTTATTTTTGGTTGTAAATATAAGTTTGTGATAAATCATTAATATCTTCAATATTTTTCTCAAAATATGCCTTTATAATGCAGAAGGCAGAGTGGCAACAAGATCAACCCTAGATTTCAAAATTTGGATTTTTGGTTGAATTATATAATTTCCTAGTATATCAGTATTTATTTTGAACATTTAGAGGGTTTGACTTTTTAATTAATATAAACTGAATTAGAGTTTTGTTATTAGAGAAAAGATTTTATAAAATGGGAAACAACAAAAGCATCCTATTATATGAGCTCGGGTGTATTCAAAATAAATATTCTTTGGCAGTGTTTGGGCTATACACACGTATATTTGAAGCTACAAACAAAATGTAAGAGAAATAAGTACTTAATGGAAATATTAATAATAAGGGTAATGTTTTAGTAAAAAAATTTTTTTTACTTTTGGACATTATTTGTATTACATATTTCCAAAGAAGCAGTGTATAAGGAGCAAGTAGGTGCAATACAATGAATTACCCCACCACATCTTGAAATGTTTATAAACATACACCGAGCAGTTTTACATATTGTTGACTAACTTAAATGTAGGAATAATATTCCAAAAATTGTCATAATATCTATATAAACTACATAACTATTTTACTTACTAACAAATAAGAAAGTGGTAAAACAGCTTTCCCAAATATTTTATGTCCTTCCAGCATTCTGAATGGTTTTTGGTTTAAGTTGATAGTAACGCTTTGATCCACATAATGGTTGAATCCACCCTGAAAAAAGAATTGCTTGGAAATTAAGGTCTCTAGTACACACACATTTAAAAAAAACCATAATCTAGCCACAAATTATTTCTGTGATATGCATATAATATATTGCAACACACTCTCACTTTCCATGTGCTTCCAATTTACTTTCAGTTTATTGTCTCGTGGATCAGGTTTGTGTGACGGCGATCCAAACATGAAATTACAAAGATTCACGGAAGCAGTTTAATGAATATTTATTAGACACTTTTTTTTTCAAAGGAACTACTTATAGTTTGTACCACGCTCGGGCAGCTAATAACCATACTTAACTCCTTCAGATTGCAAAGTAATTAACACTTGTTACTGTCCAAACACCCAACATTTACTTGAAGGCTACATTGTTATGACCAATGGTTCAGGTCCGGCCGTGTTCATGTCTGGATTCAAACTATGGTCACCAACTAGTGTCGGAGCTGGCACATAGTCTAATCTCCCCTAGCTAAGGACGATATAATCTTCTGCTTTACTACTCTCACCCTAGTGATGAGTGTGCAAGACAGGAACTAAAGTTTTACTTTGCATTTTTCATAGCACTTTTGTTATTGTTGTTATCATCATCATCATCATCATCATCATTATTATCATTAAGATATAATTAATTATTTATTGAGTAAGCTGTAATTAGTTTTATTTTACCACACTAATGCGCAATTTTAATGATTTTATTAAATATATAGAAGCTGATATTGGCTCAATATATACAGATATATAGCACAAATTCCCTATGTGACAGATTTCTATACATACATACCTATATAAATGTAAACTAGTATTATTATATAGTTTTAAGTCTAACACATTGATATATGATTAAAATTATCTACAACATCCAGAATAAAAAACCAAGTTCTCTTAGTAAAATACTGATTCTATAAAAGAATTAATATATTATACATTGTAATAATTTCCTACTATATTTAGGGGTTTTTTTAGTTGGAGTTCTGTGTATAAACTTATTTTGATCGTCTAAAAATTTATACTTTAAAAAATAGCTAAATTGTATTTCAAAATACTATTTGTGATGTATTTAGAATCTAATTTTTTTAATAACTTTAAATACCAAGTTTAAATAAACTTTTCATATTTTTATAAAACTTGTCATTCTGATGATAAGATAAGTTTTCATTTCAACTTCGTAAGTAATGAAAGTTTAATTCAAAGAAGATATTTTGTATTTATTAGTTTTTATCACCCTAAATAATAATACTAATCTAAATAATATTGGTTTTTAATGAATTTAAATTAACAACAGTATTTATTTTAAAAGCCAGAAGTTACAAATATATTATACATCCTTTATTCTGTCAAAACTAACTAATTTGAATAAAATGTCACAAAATAGTTTTGCACGACTACACATTAGGGAGAAGGTCAAATAAAAAGCCTATTAATAATTAATACAGTGTATGAATGCATAGCCATTCCTAGCAAATAAACAACTTCACTCAGTGATATTACTGAAAAACATTTTATGAATATTGTCAACCCCCCATATGTGTGTCAGGATGTGTTGTGGCCGAGGATAGGGGGGGTGAGTGGATATATGAGTGACATTCGACTTGGGTTTTATGGTTTTTATTAGTACTACTATGTCTATTACAAATGCAATGTTGATAAGTTACATTAAAAATATGAAAGCATTTAAAAGACTATTTAAAAGCTTGTGGTAGAACGAAGTATTGCAAAGAATAACCAATGGCCTGACTAACCTCTAGGTGATCCTACATGGTTTATGAACCTCAGTACCCTGGACTCGAGCGGTAACCCTCTAATACAAGTACTGATGCGCCAGCGTCCTAGCCCACGTAGCCCCCAAAATGGACAGTGACCCCCTAGACTCAATGGTGATTAGTCAGCCGTGATAGGTGGATACACCACTTTTTATTCTCCCCTCCGGCCTGGTTTTACCCTAAGGAATGCTGACACTGTTTAGGGGGTCAGCGCCTCTATTCTATTTGTTTACAATCTATTCACAACATCGTGCAGTACTCGTTTTTCCATTCACATTCTAGAGCACAACAATATTAAACAACATGACCCACAATTTAGGCTGTGTGATTACACAACAAATATTAAGGATGTTGTATAATTTATTGCCAATACATACCAGTTTCCCGGTGTTCAAGTCCAAAGCGGTCAGATAAGTGTCTTTGTGGTCCCAAGTCATGAGAGATGATAGTGAAGCTGTACTTCTGGAAACTGGATATTGCACTGGTGGATACAAGCTCGAGACTTTAGGTAATAATCCAGCTTCATACATCCTAAAATAATATATGAACAAAAATTAATAACAGTCTGACCTATTCTTTGCATGGGTAAGCCACATCAAAGTTATATCAAATTAGGGCGTGTAACATCCGGCTTACAACATATTTTTATAATTTTTCCTTCCTTGTACATTATTGAAACTACTATATTAATTCCTTTTAAGATAGTCTTTGGTGTTTGTGTTGGTTTATTTTTATGTTTTGTCAGTTTTAGCGATATGCATGTATCCACTTTAAGACAATCTTTAGTTTTTGTATTTGTTTTATTTTTAGACATTTTTCGTTTGCCTTTGAAAAGTTATGGTTTTCTACCATATCAAGATGTTCTTTTTACGTTCTTTCAACCCCTTGAATAGAAAATTATTGCGAAGATAAAACAAAATATAGCTCGAGATTTTGATAAATGTTGATGTTTCATAACCCCCTGAAACAGAAAAAGTGATTTTTGCAATGCCGTCTGTCTGTATCTTGAATTAGAGCTGAAACCATTTCATCGATCAAACTAAAACATGGTAGTTTTCATCATTTTCATAAGATTCCCCTTGTAATTTGTACATATCACCACCATCCTCGTCGTTGGCATCATTGTCGGCATCGTTATTATTGTTGTTATTGTTACCACCACTGCCGCCACCGCCACCGCCACCATCATCATTATTATTATTAGCTGTTATGTCTTACGACAGGTCCATTCCTTTTGTCAGTGAGCATACACCGCCAACGTGACCCCGTCTCCTGCCTTCTAGCTCCCAGAATTTTCTTCTTTCCTTCAAGTAAGCCTATATTTGAATCCTTCTTCTCCCTAAGATATCATTTCCCTCAACCTTGCCTTCCATGATGTCATGCAGGAGATAATTTCTCTTAAAGATGTGTGTGATAATTTTTCTTTGTGCCGAAGAATCACATAAAAAATGTTTCTCTTCCCACCTACTAGGACTTTTAATTTGTCACCCTGTCTGTCCATATGGTCTTCTCAAGTTTTTACAGTGCGATGCTCCAAATGTAGCATTTCATCAGTTTCTTCTTCAGTTGAAAATTTCCAAACTCAACTTACTGGTTAGCAATAGCCTCTCCTTGTTAAAACTTCCTTGGACTTGGTGATCTTTGACCTAATTTCCTTGGTGGAGTAGGCATACTTTGTCAGCAGTTTTTACAGGTACTTGAACTGGTCTATGCTTTACAAGTCCTGGTTTCCAACTTTATTTTTCAGCAGCTCTTAATTTTTTGAAATTCCCATCATTATTGATTTCTCAATTTTGATTTCCATGCCATATCTTTTCCCTATATCCACCAGCCGGTCCATCCTTTTCTAAAACTTTTCTATATTTTTGGCCATCAATGCTAGATCTACGTATTTTATTGTGTTGATGACACGTCCTCCTATCCTGACATTGCCACGTCCCTCCAGGGATTCCCTGACCATCCACTCTCAATTCGAGTTGAACAGACTGGCTGACAAACAGCATTCCTGCCTCACTCCTCTTCCTAACCACTTAAACAGTTTTGATTAAATTTTGTATATATAGGATACCAAATGGCAATTTTAATTTTTCCCATGAAAGTGACTTTTAGGGTACTTTACAAAAGCTGAAGGTTCCAATTTTGAGCATATGTTAGCAACTATTTGAGATGCGAGATAATCTATAAATGCAAAGTTGTGGCACTATTAAATAAACTACCCTTTAAGTGAAATATTTTTAAAACCAATAGTTTCTGAGCTAGTGGAAAACATAATATATTTTTATTCAAGTCTTGTGAATGAGATTGATTGTGATGCTCTTCGGTGGCCAGAGCCGGTCTTCTTTTTATAGTGATTCTCTAACAGTGTATTTTATTTATGCTTTTTAGTGGAATGTGATGTTCTTTTAACTTTTTCTAAACCATTTGGGTAGAGAAGTATTTTAATTGAAAAAAAAAAAGATGATAAATGTTGATGTTAAAAAAAGTTGATAAGTATTGATGTTTCATGACCCCTTTACACAGAAAAATGGTTTTCGCGATGCCGTTTGTATGTCTATTTGTTTGTTTCACAACCTAGAGCAAAAACAACTTTACAGATCCGGCTAGAATTTCATATCTAGGGTTTTCACAAGGTTCCCACGAGGAATTTCTGGTTTTAGATATCCAACCTTAAAATAAAGTGTTGCTTACTCAAGGGCAAAAAGAGGATAACATGATTTTATCAAAATCCACTATAACAATTTTGATTAAATTTTTTAATTAGGAATTATTTAATATTACAAAAAAAATGTTATTTTTATTTTCCTATGGAAATTAATTTAAGGTTACTTTACATAAGCAGAAGTCTGAAATTTTGACTATATATTCAAAACTATTTGAAACACAGAGTAACTTAGCATAGTAAATTTGTAGTACTATTCAAATTAAAATCTCTTATTTGGATTATATTTTTATAAAAAGAAAAACCTGAGCTAAAAGCAAATATATACATTTTTTATGGGCCTCTTTGACAGTTGAAATGGATTTTTATCCTCTTTGGTGTACAGAAATATTCCTTTATTCTCAATGTTTCTGTAACAATGTATGTTCATTCATTTTGGGTCTTTAGTGGAGTATTTCTGCAATAATGTATATTTTTGTTGTCTAATAAATCTTTAGAGTTTTTTTTTGTAACTGTCTCTATTTTAAAATAAAAGAAAGAGAAGCTCTGTGCAATGCACCATAAAATTTATTTCTATTAAACTAGTCATTAGTACATTTTTAAATTCCAAACTTCCAAACACTTATGGTTATACAAAGTGGTCCTTTGACTAACTGGGCAAATTTGTTCTTCCATGATGACCTAGATAAGCCTATGAGTAGTAGACAAAGCATCAAGCACAGTCTGTGTAACATTTTGAATTGTATAAAGATGTAAGTGTCAAATAAAGGAGGCCTAGGCCTCAGGTTTCCGTTTTCGGCTGCCCTTCCCAGGTCCTTCCCTCTTCTCTTTCCGCAGCAAGAAAACGGTATGAAAGGGAGGAGACACCTTGGGAAAGGAATCAGTCAGAGATGGGAAGGGAACCATCCGGAATCCTGACAGGTAAAGGCCTATCATTCCAGCATGCGACCCTGCGCAGCCTTCACATGTACACAATGTCAGCCCTCAGAGACACTCCTCTATCTTGTTTTTGGTTTCCTTCCGAACTCAATCCGGCAGATCAAGTGCCAAGACTCAACATGATAGCAACACTTAGGGAATCTGTACCAAATGTAAATATTATTAACCTCTTCAATGTATCTCAATTCACTTAAGGACTCTGCCTCCTTTTGAAACCACTTAAAAGAGTTAAAACTCTAATTTTACATTATTTTAAGGTAATTAAAGCTCAAATGGTTTAAAATCTCTCTTAGCTAGTTTGAAAAAAAAAGAAAAGAAAAAAAGAAGACCCTAATTTTATTTATTTACCGTGTTTAACATGTATTTTTCTTTTTGAATCAACTGATTTTATCAGCACACGAGAATGTCTATAAGCGAGAGCGAAAAGGCCTACTAATTTTGCCGAGAATGGTATTCTCACATATTGTCTAGGGATCTCTTACATGCCACAACCGAGATGGGACCGACGCCTTTACTTCCCCTCCAAAGAAGTTGTGCTATGGATTTTTATCACTCAAGAAAAATCTGTCCACTCCGGCTAGGTTTGAACCCACAATCATCGGGTCCTGAGGTGAGCCCTTTACCCCAAAATCATCGAGGTTGACAATTTTATTTAAACTATTAACAATGTGGAACAATATTTGAAAGGTGATCAGCATGGGCATGGGAGAAATTTCATTGTAAAATTCTTAGTAATAATATTACAAATAATCAAATTTAGCACCAATATAATTATAATACACCAAATTAAAATAGTGGAACAGAAATATTTACTAGGAAAAAGTAGTAGTTTAAGTCATAAAATAAAAAGATTATAAACGTGATATGATTTGAATTGGCCTAGAATAAATCAGTTGTTCTTAAAATAAACATTTAACTTTAGTTCAACCTCTGTCTTTGAGGTCCATATCAAGCCAGTGCCGATTCCTTGAAATTAATTAATATTTATTATGGTTCTAATGGTCACAGCTTGAAAAATTGATCGCTTCTTTAAGATGATGGAAAAAAAATACAACCAAATAAAAAATAATAGTATAATAATTTATAGAAATAAAGTATAACAACTTTACAATATTATTTTATTTAAAAATTAAAATAACACCCGCAAACCTCCTTACCATATTTCCCAAGGTCCTATTTAAAATTTAAAATGCTCATTCACTTATGGTTTCTAATTACTATTTAGAATTTTCCATTTACAATAATTATTTGGCTATCTGGATCTGTCCTTTTAGCTGACAGCTAAATTTAAATTGTATACCACACTAAAGTTTTTTTTATGTGTATGCACTCCTCAAATATTTCCTGGTTACCTACTTAAAAATTTTGAATTTTCAAATTTTTATAATTCTTTGGACTGGTTCGATTATCTTTCTGCTATATTTCAGTTTTCTAATATATCGATACTAAGTTGTTTCTAATAGTTTTGGAAGTTTTGAACCCCCTAGCACCTCTTATCCAAATCACTCTTAGTGTAGCAGTGGTATGCAACAGGTCGCCAACCACCCAATCTCCTACATTGCAATAGCCCTCACACCTCCAGGAATATATAGTTCACCTCATCGATATATTTCATTCCTATTTGCCTTAATTCATATCGTCATTTTCCTCCAACAAGCTAACCAACGGTCACCAAAAGAAGGACAAGCTCGCCAATCTGTCCGTCGTTGCCATTGCAACAGTTCAAGCAACCGGTGAGGTTTGAGAATGATGTTCCTGTGCAAGAGAGACAGCAAGTAGAGAGTGGCTGGGCAAAATATGAATATTGTTTGGTGGTCGTTGTCGACGCTGATTTGACCTTGATGCAGTCACTTCAAGAAAAACCCCTCCACCTAAATACCTATTTGAACACACATAGTTGATGTTCGCCAGTACTTGGACAAGAAATTTTACATTTCAACTTGAAGCAGTGAACACCAAATCATCCGCAGGAAGACGGAGGAAGAAAACCCTCTGGCAGCAATAGGTTTTGCCGAGAAAATTAAGATCAACGTCATGGTATTTTTGCGGTTCTGGATAGTACAGCGAGGATATGGGTGTCAAGATTGGAACTAGGATTCTGTATCCTTACTTTGTATTTCACAGATGGAGTTAGTATTAGGGTTTATTATCTTATTTATTGATGTGTTTTTGTATTATATTTTGTCTCAGTAACCAGAAACCTTAAGGTTTAGTGTTTTAGTTATTATGTATCTAAGTTAGTAAAGTTAGCCGTCAGAGTAGCCGAGGGCCTTAAGCTTATTTATTTTACAGTTATATGTACATTTCAGCTTAAAAGATTCAGTTATGTAAGTTTGTTTTTATCTCAACAGTTCAAGATTAGTTAAATGTATTATTTTGGGTAAGTCATTCATTTTGTAGGAGTCACAGAGAATTAAAGTTGAACTCTTATAGTGCTGTTTTATATTTGTATTAGAGCGTGGCCACGTGAGCCGAGATCTTATTCTTTCATGTCCATTTCCTAATTTGATTTTTGAACAATTTATTAATGAAAATTATGTAAAGTAAATCATCAGTCAAAAGAAACGGTTCATTAACATGTTCCAAGTAAATGTTATGTTTTGCTCTTATAGCTAAGACGTGAGACATCTTTTTACAAAGTTCTACTTGAAGTATCTGTCACCCTTAAGGTGGATAATTTTTGTTTGATCCTTTAAAACCTTAAGCCTAGTACATACTAGGAAACAATTCCCTGGAAATAATGTTTGCAAACAGTTTGAAAACAAATAGTCCATGTTTTCCAAGAAGGAAACATGTTTCTTGTCATTCATTTCAAATGGGTTATAAGAAACAATGTTTGCTTGTCTGGCATGTTTGCCAACATTCCCAGTAACAAACGTGGACCAATTTGTTTCTGCTGTTTACAGAGATTACATCAGTTCCTGGTTTGTCATTTTTCTTGTAGTGGTCAGTTGAAAAGACACTGGAACTTATAGAGATATTTCACACAAACACATTGTTATGGGATGTGACATCTGTGAGCTAAAAAAATCATGTAGAAAAACAGGATTTGTATAGTAAAATTGGCAAAAAAATACTCAGTTGGTCCAGATGAATTGGAAAAAAAAGTTAAAGGCCCTAAGTGTGCAATTTCGAAGAGAGCACATTATTTTTTTTAAGCACAGGCCATAACAGCATCCTCCTCGGCAGATATCTTTCATTCAACTTAATTGTGGATAGGAAATAATGTTTCATCATTGTCATCTGAATGCATAACAATGTTTTTAATCGTTTGCAAACATTTTGTTTCTCATGTGTGCCAACAATTTGCAAACAGTTTGCAAACCGTATGAATACATGGGACACAGTTTGCAAACTGTTGGCAAACATGGGAAACAGTTTCCAATCAAAGTTGGCAAATAATGTAGGCTTAAGATTGGATTAGGTTTAGAACGTATGTGGTTTTGGAGATCCTGAGCTAAAGGGTATAGTTAGTGTGAATATACTTTTGAAGATAGGTGGAACCCTTATGGCTCACCTTTTATACACGGTCATATTATACTGTGCTCATTCCTTAGGGATAGTTACCATGTTATATTATGGAGGTAAGCGAGTAAAGCTCGTGATCATTTTGTTTATGATTTCTGTGTAACGCATTACCTTTAAAGTCACAAAGTCATGCTCACAAAACTTTCTCTATTAAATTACCTTCGTGTTGTACATATTTTTAATCTGTTTTCTGCTTTAATTTATCGATTTAGAGTAATTTTTTTATGTTCATTGTAAATGTAGCCATTTTCTTCCCTAATTTAATAACCGTTAGTTGAGAATAAAGCTTTATTAGAAATTGCTAATTTCAGGATCTATTTGGTTATCTGAAATTGTCTACCTGTTTGACAAATTTTAATTTCATACCACATATGATTTTTTTTTTTTTACTATTTATAGCCCCTTGATTTTCTATAACCCCTTTTTGAATTTTTTCACTTTTAGATTTTTCTTGTGAAATGGTTCAAGCCCCCTGCCTTCCCAACCAATTTCGAATTTCCAGCTCTTCGAGAATTGCTTTATCATTTTCTGGACACTCACGCCAACCCACGCATGTACCCACTTACTTTCTGGGTTTATATATATTATTGTATCTAATAATATATATATGCATAAAATTAGATACAATAATTTTATCGGACCCTTTACATAAGTAAGTTACCCTCAGAAAAACAAAGATAATCTATTTTTATCATGATAAACAATCTTCCTGTATACATTTAACAAAATCAATCAAAACCTTATTTAGTAAAAAAAATCAACTTTTCAGAGATCAGTTGTAGACTCCCATAAAATGAACTGTATTTGTAATATTTAATTTAATTTTATAATGAAAATCAATTGCTGCCATTAGCATAAATAATAGCTTTGGCTATTTAATTCTTAATATGCAATCCCATACAATTATAAAAACTGTACAAATGGCAGCAATAAGCCAACTATCGAGTCGTAAATGGCTGCGTTATCCGATGGCTCGTGATATTAATATAATCACACATTTGTAGCCGACGATTTACTCTAAGTCCATCATAGACTCTGCCTTAAAATATGAGTGAAGAATGACCATGAGCACGGGACAATTCCTGGAT
>CABFWB010002418.1:13911-30244 GCA_902151455.1 Timema bartmani
GGGGGGGGGGAGTTTATATAATTCTTATAACACAGTGGGTCACGGGAATCGCCTTGCGGGATTGCTAATATTTAATTTTAAGAAATTTTGATAATCTAATGATATAAAAATGGGATATTATTGAGCCGACACGGTAAGAATTCTTACTTGAGAAATAGTTTCTTATGGGTAAAAAAAAAATCTGTATAATAATACTTTTTAAAACATATTTAAATCTAATATCATTTAAGTTTTTAAAACAATTAAAAGAATCGGAAATAAAATATTAAGGTTAGATTTGTATCTATTCTATTTATTCAACCTTTGAATTTAGGCTAATTTATTTAAGCACTTTAACTAATAGAACTTTCTCTTTTATGTAAGTTTTTAACAAATTAATATTTTAATAGAAATTGACATGTACTATTGAGCTATACCTAGCCATAGGACCTCTTAGGATATAAACGTAGGCCTAAGAAGTTTGAATATGAATCCTGTTCATAGACTTCAAGTATAAAAGTAATAAGTACTACACGACTGGTCTTTTGTCTTTTATAATGATTTGGTTCCATAACTCACCCCGTGCTTAAGTGGTCAGTGCACCTGGCTACGAGCATAAGGGTCGCGAGCTCAAATCCCACCTGGTACCATTAGTATATCTTCCCTGAAGGTAAATTACCCAACGGTCATCAAGTTTTGGTTGATAAGGCTTAAGTGAGGCTGTGTTTCCACTGTTTCCACAACTTCATATTCCTTATCACCATCACCTCATTTCATAAGGACATGGAAAGATCCTCCACGGAAAGGATGTACGATAGTACCCTGGCCAACGTTATATTAGCATTGGCCAATCTTTCCACAAACTGGGCTACGAAGGAAGTAGTCCAGACGCGTAGTTTCATTATTATAGTTGGTTCCATTTAATGTCAAATTAATTTTCTTAGGCAGTTGTAAGACCTAGATTATAATTACTTATTCCAATTAACAGCTTATATTTTCTAAATATCTAAGCATGCTTTAATTTATGATCTTAAATTTCAGGGATGTGAAAGTACTTGAAATTTTGAGTGTAAGCCGAATTTTAGAAGCCGCCCTAAATCGACTAGAAAATTTTCACACAACTCGAAAAATGTATGTACTCGGAATATTCTGTTTTTTATTCTGAAAATTACTAGTTTGGTTAGTTTGATTCAATTTTAAAATATTATTTAATATCAAATAGAGTCCCTCAATATTTAATTTTGTCTAATTTAAAATAAATAAGTTTTGCATTGATATTAAATTTATATAAAAATTTGAATTTGTGTAATAATTTTGTTGTCAAAAAAAATCTCACTCCAAATATGTATGCTTGCACCTATGTTTTATACAAGAATATATTGCAAAAAATCAACTTTAAATATTTATATTAAAAATATTGCTATATACTACCCAAACTCGGAAAAAAAATGTTTTTTCAAACTAGATTCGAACTAAAGACTCGGAGTGAAAAATGATTACTCGCTTACCCCTACTTAAAATTAAACTTCACCACCTAATTTGTTTGTTGAATAGCTTTAAGTACCTTATAAAATGTGTTGGCGTTTGTGTGTGGGTATACAATTAATAAAGACACCTATTTCATCGGCAAAACGCGTCTCAAACATCCAGAGATCCCACATTAATTAAAAGTTGTTTTTTAAATTTCAAAATATGGTTGCCGTTAAAAGGAAGTTGAAAAATGCGTACATATTCCTATTGGATTATTAACATCTTATTTTAAGTTGTACACTTTTTAAAATAAATAATGACATCTGCGTGGAGGAATAGTGGAAAATACTCCGTGCACCCAACCAGGATTCGAACCCTATCTCCTCGTCATTGGAAGTACAGTCTAGCGCAGGTGTTCCCAAAATGTTTATACCAAAGGAGCCCTTGCATCAGAAAAGATACATGCTGTAGCTCCCCCACTTTTTCATTACGGTCATCCTTTGTTTTCATTACAATAATCCCTTGTTTTCATTATGATCATCCCTTGTTTTCATTACGAGCATCTCTTGCTTTCATTACGATCACCCCTTGTTTTCATTACGATCATCTCTTGTGTTTAATACGATCATCCCTTGTTTTCATCACGATCATCCCTTGTTTTCATCATGGCCACCCCTGATCCGTATCGATCCTTGACTGTGACAAACTGTGAGTGTGTGTGCGCGCTCTGTCAAGTCAGACAATGGGCCCCAAAGTATCCGATAGTGAACCAAAGGGTGGGTTGGAGGAGTAGGAGAAACTTACCCCTCTCAAACACAGATGACCCCCTCACCCTTCTTCCCTACCAACTCACCTATACAAATCCTCAACAAAGAGCCGAAGCCTAATGAAGAGATTGGCCCCGTTGAACCGCACACTCCATTCGAGTACGTTTACAAGAAATTAGGTGACGTGCCTGAATACCGCTTCATAATGGTCTTTATCACGTGACACACTCTGACGTCACGTACTACAAGACGTCGAATGTGTATACTTAGAGAGAAATCTAGCAAAGGGACGAACATCTATACTATTAATTGTTATATAAAAATAAACTCCATTACTCACCACAAGAAAGCGCTAGTTTGACAGTTGATAAAAGGTGGTCACAAAATGTTATATCCATTCTTTAATCCAAGGGCACCTGTTGGTTGGGAGGGGAGATAAAGAAAATATAATGGTATGGTGCACCGCACAAACTTTCTCCTGCTTTTATCTTAAAATAGACATTTTACTAAAAACTCTTAAAATTTGTGAAACAAAATCATAGCTCTTACGTTGTTGTATAGACACTGTACCAGAGATCATAAATAAAATAATATACTCTATGGAATTAGGAAGTAGGAACACTGTTACAGAAAAAGTGAGAAAAGAGAAATATTATTGTCTACCAAAGAACAAAAGAATCAAATTCATTTTCTAAGACCTAAATTAAAAAGTATATATATATATATATATATATATTTGTGCTTATAGCTCATATATATATATATATATATGTGCTTATAGCTCATATATATATATATATATTTGCTTATAGCTAATATATTATTGGTTTTATAAAAATATATTTCAAATAAAAGATATTTATCTTTAATAATAGGCCTACTACAACTTTAGATTGATAGGTTATTTCGTATCTCAAATCGTTGCGTAGAAATGATGAAAATGTTAAAATTTCCCTCGTCTAAAGTACCCTCAAAGGCATTTTTATGAGAAAATTAGAGTATCCATCTTATTTAATAAATCAAATCAAAATCGTTATAGTAGATTTCAAGAAAATTGATTTTCTTTTCTCTTTTTGCCCTTCAGTATACTAACCTTACATTTATGGTTATCTAATTCCAAAAACCCATCAGGGGGGTTTTTATGAAAAGCCCCAGATACCAGTTTTATTCTAATCGGTAAAATAATTTCAGCTCTAGCCCGAGGTACATACAGACAGACAGCATTGGTTTTGGATTCACGGGGTCGTGAAACGTCAACATTATTCAAAATCTCGATTTCAATTTTTTTTTTTTACGATCACAATACTTTCTCTCCAAAGTGTCGAGAAGCTTAGTGACTATATGAAAAAGTATGTGTGATTTTAATTTATCCTTTATTTTTTTAAATCATACTAGAAAACCATGTACGTTTTATTTAAGCTATCTTCAATATAATAGGATATCTTTCAGGCTTTCAGTTTTTGTCTCCATCTGATAAATCAATAAGACTTCTTCCTCTTCTGACAATGTACCTCTCTGATTTTCTGTGATGGCTCTTGAAAAACAGAGCGTGTCAGAGTCAGTCTTCTATTATACCGTGGATATTTATTTAGGGAAATTATTATATAAAGTAACGTTGAGAAGATTTACAACACAGCAACAATAAATTCTTGAGAGAGAAATCTAAGACAAAATCCGTTCAAAATTATGAAATCTTTATTACATTGTATCACATTAACGACTTTGCCTACTTGAAGATTTTGAGACTATTTTGGTTAAATGGTTGCATCTTAACTTGACGCACCTAAGCAATATAAGCACTATTACACTTGTGATGACGTCAATGTATGATACAAAAAGAGAGAGAAAAGAAAATCAGTCCACCCTGCGAGGCCTATCTACTGATATCACGTCTCCTCTTTCTCTGACAAGTTTAAACACTCCCACTACTATTTGTGCCTTGAAAACATTTACTTGCTTTTTAAAATTACCTTTTCCTTGTTTCCTATTATAAATAGACATATATATTTTACCGCGGACTTCCAAATAGCCTAAGTTGTAGATGATTTATAAAAATACGTTAACAAAAAATCTACTTCAAGATAAAATGAATAGTTTTGTGACACCGTAGGACTATTTTTATAATTATTTAAAATTTTATAGTTTTTGTTTCAACGTTTATATCATTAAACTCGCTGAGTGAAACTAAATTAAAATTCTAGACAAGCCACTCATATAGCCCTGAATTTTATGTATTTTGCTTCGATATTAGTTACTTTTATTACATTCATTGAAATAATATCTCACCACTGAACCAACTCCTGAGTGCGAATGTTGGTCATGTGTGGCTATCGCCTGATTTTGTACGTTTAGGCTATTTGGTAAACTTTTCTGTACTGCAAGTTACATGCACTCAGGAATGTAGGCGGGCCCTCTTCATATGTGATATTTGATTATTTTACTGACTATTTCTTCTTTTCTTAAGAAAGCTGTTAAGAAGGGATTACATCATCTATAACCTTAAATATTTAAATCTTTTATAAAAGGTTAAAACAAGCTTACATTCATGTTCACGCAAATTTTTAAAGTGCTGAAATTAAATTAAGTGATAGAGAATAATGAAAAATAATTACAACCATTCTTAAAAAAAATAATTTGTTCTTTATAAAATGAACTTTTTTTTTTCAAAAGATATGTAGGGATTTATCATCAAAACTGTCATTCCAATGCTACATTTTGAAGTGTGGCAAATTGTATCTAATTTAACTTCTCTTAGGACTATCTGATTTGTGCCCCTAAAACATACACTTTCAATAAATTATATTTTTTATCAAGTAGGTATCAAATTTAATATTTAAAAAATAACACCTGGATATGGGAATCGAATCCGGACCTTTGGCAATGTTCTATCACAAAGCTCTTAATCATTTCATCCTCGGGATATTTTATAGGTGATTACTAAATATTTAGAGCAAGCTAAACCACATGCCCATGATTCTATTCCTGTCAACAGGTGTCATTTTAAAATTATATTTGATTTAATTGGAAGATGTTTCCAGTTTACCACTAGGGGAGAAGTATTTAAGATCAGAATATCAAAAAATAGCTGACTACATAATAGAACATACCTTCGCATATTGTTTACTATAGTTTGTAAAAAAAAGTCAAATATTAACTAACAGTAAACTTACCCCCTAGTAAGTTTTCCACAGAAACCAATATATTATTTGGAAAATCATTTAAAACACTCCTCAGATATAAATTTCCAGCAAGATTTTAACCACCATATTTTTTAATTATAAATTTTCAAAAATTAATCATCAATTAACAATCTTCAAACAATTCTTTACTAAGAAAAAACAAACGTAGATTCTTATATAATCATGTAAAACACTCCTTAGATATCAATTTTTTTTAAATTGTTCTTGCGTTTTTTGAAAACTGTATCAATTTAAAAAATAAGTCACCAGTAAATTAACCTTAATTATAGGGCAGGAGTAAGAATCACAATTTGGTCATGAGGTACGGCACTAAACCATAGTTATAAATATCAAGTTTGAATAGTAATCGATTAAAACTTTCAGCACTAGCTCAAGTATTAACAGAGGTACAGACAGAATTTGTAAGAGCTACTTTATAGAGCTCGGGGGGAAAAAACGTAAAGAAAGATCCGCTATCATCTAGAAGTCACCAATATTCAAGTTTCCAATACTTTATCTTAATGAGAAAGTAAAAAATGTGAAATTCTGACCTAGTCAGTAGAACTTGTCCATAATAATATAAGGAAATCACACTTGTTTCACTACTAAAGAATGAAAATCAATCTTTGTGAACTTATCTTTATTGTTACGCCCATCTTGCCCAAAGCGGTCTATACACTGACGTAAGTTTGCCGTCTGGTAAGACCTTGCTTTCTACCCCCCCTGCCCCCCTTTACCCTAGTCATGCTTCCACAGCATCAAAGAGCAACGAAGAAAAAAGGAACACACAATTCCCCCAAGCTAGAATCGATCCTGAGACTGCTGAAGGAACTGCAGACTAGAAGAGAGAAGATTTAGCCCTTCCCTTACCACCCCTCAACACCCACTATCCTAACAACCCACTTTCTCAGACTTCTCATCATCTCCTTCACTACTTGATTACCACTGTTCCAGGAAGAACAGGACATAGAGAAGTTAAAAATAAAAACTGATAAAGTTGGTGACAAGAGTAACCCTGCCTCCAGATACACTCAAGCTATCCTCTGGGTACACAGACATTCTCCCTCTCCTTAGATCCTCCCTTAACCCCCTTTTCCAACCCGTTCTATATTATATACAACACTGTCTTTTTAACCCCTCAACCATTCTCAACCCACTTTCTCTCCCCCTTTCCCCCACCAACGTATCTATCCTACTAACCCCTTCTAGAAATGTCTCATTCCCTTCTCTTTCTCTTGGTGGCGTTCCTTAGCTTGGCTCGTCCTTATTCTATACACGTGCAACTTGGTTATCTTCTATCTTTCCTTCACCCCTTTCTTGCTTCCGTCCTCGTTTATTCTTCCTTTCTTGTTTCGTTGATCTCGGTTCTTCGTCGCAGTCTTTGGGGGTCTGAATTTAATTAAGCGCGCGCGAGTTATAGAAAAGGTGACAAGGGGTGTGGAGACGCAAGAAGTGAGGGACGCCACCCCAGCAGGAAGACAGCCGTGTGATGACGTCACGCCGTCCGAAAGAGTTTTTACAGTGTTGCCAGCGCTCGTCTTCACCTACGATGTCCACCCCCGGTACCCCAAGTGTGGGGGCGTACAGACAACTAGCAGGAGCAACTTGGTCCGAGCTATCGTATTTCATAACGACGTTGCCTTCCTGCGACGGAGTGAAAAGTTAAGATAGTATTTCCCGTGTTAATATGTTTACGTTTTATCCGGTGGGTTTTAAAAATAGGACATAACATTGAAACAAAAACAATAAATTATTAAATAATTCTAAAAAAATAGCCTTACGATGTCGAAATATTACTTTGTTGATCTTAAAGTAATTGTTTTTAAACCGCGTCTTATTACCCGTTCGGGTTATACGCTTATGTGATAACTGCGCCAATGGTTTTAAGGCATTAGGAAGGTTATATTTAGTGGAAGTGTACCCACATTTCCGAGTATAGAGTAGAAAACCATTTTGAAAAAAACCTCATAATACCCCATGGAGATTAGAGCCTCGGTTTCCCCGTTATCGGCAGTCTAGTCTATTGCGAGAGTAGCGCGTTAGACCACGTGGTCACCAAAGCAGGTCTTAAAATAGTTACAATGGTTTTTAGTAACTTCTATAAACAAAGTGTTCCTTCTTTATAAATCAGACTGTACATTAAACATTTTAGAGTATTTAAATTCTAGGTTTTTCTGTAAATTCCTTGAATGATAATTTGTGTGAACAAATGATGTGTGAAAATAGATCCTTCTTTGTATCTCAATGTCAGGACAAAAAGGGACTAACAGCCCTAAGTAAAAAATAAACAATTATCGATGGCTTAATTTAAAGAGTAAGGATTTGGAAATTAAATTACAGAAAAACCCCACCCTTATTAGCGTGGAGAGAGTTTGGAAAACCTCTGAGATAAATATCATTTGGAGAAAACTGATCCCTTGTGCACCCTATTGAGATTCAAACTTCAAATTAATAACGTTACCGGAAATAAAAAATAATAATATATCGCAAGCCAGACACCTTGTATGGCGTGACCATCGAAGAGGGTGGAAGTGACGGACAATAATCCCCAACCAAACCATAGGCTTTATGGCACCAATTGAAGGCTTCAAGGCTTCTTCGACTTACCTCCCCAACCCCACCCACAAAGCACTGACAGATGGGAGTGGTATGACGTCATATATATTATTCATACGCACGTGGCCTGAGTGATTTCATGTCATCATTGTGACTGGTTGAAGAAGAGGGAGGGTTGGCACCCTCACGCAGGGGGGTGGGTGGGTGGTTGGGGAGGGGAAAGAGAGGTTATAGCCACCCCCCCTCTCCCTGTTGTTACTACCCTAACGTATTCTCTACTTGGTATTGTGTGTCAGGAGGGGCCTCCAATTGAAGGGGAATATAGATAGGCCAACTGTCTGTTTTTAGAAGGAAATCAATACTCGATGAGTGACGGGGCTGTTTAACAGCAACTCGTCATTCATCGGTACACTATGTTTGAGTCTTTCCCATTTAATAGGGTTTGTTTAGAAATAAAAAATAAAACTAATTCATAAACAAATGCAATAAGTCCTCTAATTAAAGGTGTGAGTGTAGCAGACACGAGAAAAGTTCTGCGTTTTTTGCGTCAAAATATCGTAATTAGTTGGTAAAAATAAATCAAATATTTCTTCAGTATAGATATAGAGCTTAATTTTTTTCATAAGGCGATATCAACAGTACTTGATTATCTTTCAAGAGTATCCTGGAATTTAATGACAAGAATTATCTTCATTTAAAATGTTTGTTGTTATGCTTATGATAGATATTCAAGAAAAGTTGTTTTCATCATGTGAAGAAAAGTTGTTTTCATCATATGAAGAAAATTAAACTGTTTCCACGAGAGCACTATTTTTTTATATAGGCAAAAAAAAAATTATTATAAAAACTGTGAAAACACTAAACTTTTCACCCATCTCCTACACTCCAACCTTTAGTCTATAATTCGTTTTGAAAGTTTTCCCATGAGTTGTAAAAAAAAAAACCTGTAAGTCAAATGGTGTTAAAATACTATGTATTTGTGACATATATGTTCGTTTTGGTGATAATTAATTAGGCCTATAAGCTTATAGAAAAAATAAAACTTGGCAAAAATAAAACATTAATCGGCATACAATCTTTTACAAAAATATTTTTTTTTAAATGCTTCTGTGAGCTAATGGTCTAAGGCGTCAATCTCACAATAGACTACAACATAATTCTTTACTTTTTATAAATATTTATTTTTCACTAAAAGAAACACAAAAGACTCTAAAATTAATCATTGAAATGTTGTTTTTTTAAATTTATTTGCTAAAAACAAAGAAAATTTTCGAAAAATAATAATTTTGTTTTATTTTTGTATTTATTTTAATTCTAAAAAAAATCCGAAAATGTTTCAAAATTAGTATAATATTAGTATAAGGAAGATGTAAATGACCCGCTTCTGTGAACGAATGGTCTAAGGTCTGGTATTAGACTGGCCTTCTGATGATGCTCGAATCCCGGTTGAGTCTACTGTGTGTGGTTTTACCTAAATGGTTTCCCACTCTCCTTACAAGTAAATGCGGGAAGATCACCTATGTAATACTTCCGTCCTCATTCCTACCTCATTAGAGTAATTATCATATTAGCGTCTAGCATGAACAAATAGTGAGACGCGGCTATAAAAAAAATTGGAGGTTTTAAAAAAGTGTAATGAAATGAATCAGGAAGTTTAATGTTTCTATCAAGTTTTAAACTAACTTCTTTTTTAGAACCGTGTTTTACTAACCGTTCGGGTTATACGCTTGTGTACTAATTACACTAATGTGCTAGGGATTAAGAAGGTTGAATTTAGAGGAAGTGTACCGACATTTGCGTGGAGGGAGAGTGGAAAATCCGCCCTCAGTACACCCGACAGTGATCGAACCTCCCATCTCCTCGTATTCAGTAGTCTAGTTTATTACGAGCGTAGCTCCTTAGACCATGTAGTCATCAAAGCAGCGTGTTTTAAACTTACCATCCTTTCAGATTAGTTTCCTTCTATATATTTACAATACATTATTTTACAGTGTCTTCCAGATGGTTTTAGCCAGCATCAATGGGCACGCAGACTAAAGGTCAGGTTCATCTAGTTTGTTTTGCCTGCGAGGGGGAGGCTGGGGTTTGAATCCCAGCTGGATATAATGAATATGTTTTTGTCTCCCTAAACAGTTTTCCATTCTTCCTTCATGAAACACAAACAATTAAATGGTAAGCCGTGAGGCCTGACAACGATTGAACACTTTCACTTACTGAGGCAGCTACCTTAAGAGAAATAAATTAAAAACATCAATATTAAATTATTTCATAAAATGCTTGGATTCGTTCAAAACACGTGTTTAAAGTTTCCCATGGGAAGTTGTTAGAGTAAAGGATTTATTATTGGTTAAATCCTAGTTGCAATATTCAAAAAATATCATTTTTTATATAAATCTCTTCTAATTAAAGATTCAACCTAACATTGTAATATTTACAAGCTCCCTAACAGAAATATCAAAACTTTTTTTTAAAAAATGGTTCATTTTATTTTGCTATAAAAACAAACTTTGTGACCATGAAGGGTGGAAGGGAAGAAAAAATGGATGGAGAACACACACATTAAGATGTGAGAACTTTATAGACGCAAGTTGTTCGGAATCAACAAGTTTAACCCTTCGTAATACCCTTTCTTTTCTTTTTTTTTTTTCTACAACTTACCCCTCTCTTCAACCCCTTTGGGTCCAAGACTTTAGAGGAGGGAGAAGTTTAAAACTTGTTCCTAGTAGAAGCGACTACAGAGAAGAAATACTTTGAAGCACCCCCCTGCTTCTCCCATTCTCTTACCTCCTCAATCACCCCACCCCACTACACCCCCCCAAAAGTTGGGGCCTAAAACCTCCAACAAGCATGAACCCCTAATTACACGAACGAACCAAATGATCGATACATCAATAAATCAAGGGAAGCTTCAACACAACCAATTTTTATACTCGTCTTGTATTCAGTGGATGGTTTTAACTTAGGATTTTCTCTTCTTTGAAACATGCCTTATTTTTATTTATATCACAGCTCATCTCGAAAGCTCCTGATAGGCTGAAATGATTTATGTGAAAAATGTGCACAAATAAAGATCCTAACCCAAGACTTTTAGATTTTATAATAGAGTTTTATATACAGGAATCTGTTTCAAACTTAAGAAGGAACCTGATAGCTCAGTTGGTAGAGATTTTATGAGTAAAGCCAGAGGTCTATGATTCAAATCCCTCTAGGGGCAGACTCTTTAAACATGATATATTTTAATCTCATTACCAAGCCCCACTGATACTGCGATGGTTTCTAGATATTATTGATCTAATCTGAGTATAATAAATTAGGCAGGTGAATTTCAAGGGAAAAAAACCCAGCAGAGCTTGACTTGAGAGCTTATCAGATGCCACATTGTGTAAAAATGTAAGCTCAGCACCTTAGTCTAGGAGCTGAATGTCACCACCAAAGTATAAGTCTAATCCACCAATACATTCTTAAGCCCACAATTAATTTTTAAATTGCAGAATATATTATCAATTTTACGTCTGTCACGATAAAATATTAATATTTTTTTGGTAGTATTAAAATGATTCACCGAGCGTAGCAATGTTTGTTTTAGCTTGACCATTTGGCATCTCATCTGGCGGTCTATTTGTCTATCAAGATCTTTCTTGCACGATAGCTATCAAATGTGTGGACTAATTTTTACTAAATTTGGCAGAGACCTCAGGCCAATCGAGGTATGTACAGTACAGCGTAGTTTTTCAATTTGGTTATTCGTTTCAATGATGGCGTCCACTCAAAAGATTTTTCGCTTTTTAGTTAATCAAAAGTGATTTTAATTTAAAATTATAAGCAATTGATTGATTACCTAGATTGCAATTTCTTTTTAATTTTTACTTCTATTGCAAGATTGGCGTCTTAAATCTCGTAAAAAGTAGTTATTCTCTATGAACATTATATATGTATGTAATGTATGTATGTACTGTATGTATGTACTGTATGTGTATACTGTATGTGTGTACTGTATGTGTATACTGTATGTGTATACTGTATGTGTATACTGTATGTATGTACTGTATGTATGTACTTATATATATATATGTATGAATGTACTGTATGTACTGTATATATATATATGTATGAATGTACTGTATGTACTGTATATATATATATGAATGTACTGTATGTACTGTATGTATGTATGTATATATGTATGTATGCATGTATGTATGTATGTATGTATGCATGTATGTATGTATGTATGCATGTATGTATGTATGTATGCATGTATGTATTTATTTAAGTATGTATATGTGAATGTGTGTATGTATATATGTATGTATATATGCATGTATATGTGCATGTGTGTATGTATATATGTATGTATATGTGCATGTGTGTATGTATATATGTATGTATATGTGCATGTGTGTATGTATATATGTATGTATATATGTATGTGTGTATGTATATATGTATGTATATGTGCATGTATGTATGTATGTATGTATGTATGTATGTATGTATGTATGTATGTATGTATGTATGTAGTGTATGTGTGTATGTGTGTATGTGTGTATGTGTGTATGTGTATATGTATGTTTGTGTGTATGTGTATATGTATGTATGTGTGTATATATGTGTATATGTATGTATGTGTGTATATATGTGTGTATATATGTGTGTATATATGTTTGTATGTATATTTATGTATGTATATAATATTAATTTTTCTGTGAACCTTTATTACTAAGGAAATATATCAAGTTCGATACGATATTAACATGGAGGGAGCGATGCATAATCTTCACCGAATCATTGCAGGTTTTTAAAAATATTTATGTACCAAATTAAATTTACTTCTAGTAGTTGCGTTTAGTTTAATCTTCTACACTTAGTATTTTCAACTGTTTTTTAATATTTGTCAGGGGTATGGTGCAATTGGTTGACAAACGTTTTACATTAAAAAAAAAAGTTATCATCAGACTACTGGATGCCCATGACAAATATTAAAGAACAAGTGATTAATACATGTATACATTTAAAATGAACGTATATAGGAAAGCAATATTTTTATTTGTTGTGTCCAAATGTTTTATTTTTTATGTAAAAACTGCAACACCACTACATTTTAACTCATGGTTCCTCACACTCCATTTTAATGTGTCAAATTAGGTGAGGATATAAAAAAAATATTTTGGCCAATATAAATAAAGTATTGCCCCAATAGAAAAAAAAAAGTTTAATTTTCTTCACATGATTGATGATATCAACTCTTCTTTAATATATGTCAAGGGTGTCCAGGACAACTTCTCTTTATTTAAAAAAAATTTCTCATCTTATGTCACTATGCTTTAGTGGAGAAAGTTACCCATAATGTTTTGATATAAAAACTGCAAACAAAATGCCCTCAACTCATGTTTCCTAAACTCTCACGTTAATATATTACCCGCTTTGCAAAAGAGATTCAAAATCAGTAAGTTGACAACATCGTAAATACTTCTGATAGTTATGGTTTTCTAAGCGATATCCTCCAATGTTTTCCTCGATCAAATTTGGAATTTCCCTCTTAGTTACCTTATTTTCTTTATAATGCTCTTCTTTGTAATTCTTCTCTCGTCCATCTTTCGAACTTGGTCAAACCACTTGATTGAGTTTTGTTCCACAATGATCTTGTAAATTGGTCTAGTACGCTATAGTAAAGCCAATGAATTGATTCCTCATTAGATCTATTCGTTTCTTATCATCTATGTTTCTTTAAATGTTGATCTGGTAGCAGTCTTGGTCATTGATATAAGGGGACTTGTAGGAATACAGTATTAAGGTGTGTTTGAAATAAAATTATTATTATTATTAATTTTACGTGTTCAATTGTAATTTAATAAATGTAAATACAAAGTACTGTTAACTGAATTTTTACCTTGTTAGATTAGTTGATACCTCCATAATGTTTATAAATTAATATATTAAATATATACACATAGTGTATATCAAACACGAATGTGTATGTATGATTGTCTTTTTATTTCGTCTATTTATATTTGCTTTCTGAATTTAGTTATATCTTAATATGCCCATTTAATATACTTAATTATACAAGGATATATTTTTTTAGTATTAAAAACAAATGTTGGTAAACAAATCATTCGTTTTTAACTGTAATATTAGTAGTACATATATATATACATATATAAGTATATACATTATTAATAAGTGGGTAAATGTAAAACAAAAAGTCCCTAACCTTAACTTTCACCAAATAAAGGCGAAATAATTCTTATTTTCAATCTTTGCAACCGAGGTTAGACCTATAAGGGTGATACCGGAGATTCATTACGTAAAGCACACCGCTACCCCAAATCTTTAAACATAAATATGTATGTTTTTACTCTCAAAATATCCTGTTTTCCTGTGTAAACCTAAATACAAATAATGTTTCACACTCTAACATAAACATAATAAAGAATAGTAATAGTTTGTCATTCAAGAAATAAATATAATTGATGAGGAAATTAAAATAAATATTTATTAATAGCTAGTAGAATGGTTGAGGTAGGGTGGGGAAGTGTTTAGAGTCCCCCTTTACCCCTAGTAGTAGACGCGCGACACTGGAGGAAATGGCTTCATTGTACTCGGTGTCTCAGTCACGCCTCTACCCGTGCAATATGATCAAACACCATCACAGTGAACGACTTTCTTGTTCTCGCGCGGCGAGATACCACACGTGCGTAGTCCCAAGTTCCCAACAGGTTTGGTTTCCAGTCTCGTTTGTGTAAACGCTTAACTTTTTGCCTTCAATTTTAAGGTTGACAAAACTGGGACTTGAATATATTCTTAATTTATTTCTTCATTTCTTCTGATCTTACTAAAAAAATCCATTTTTTTTTATTGTTTCAAATGTCAACACTGGATCCGACTCACCACTGGCAAGGTCCTGGTTAAAACAGGTGTATATACGTGTTAATCCAATAGTTATTTATTTATATAAAACATACATTCATTAAATATAGAATAACATTATATTGTCATTGAATTTATAAGATTTTCTAGATGTAAAAATTATCACTGTGATTTATTCTCTTGCTTACCATTGACCTATACATTTTAGGATATTTATAATAGTCTTAAACCAAGCATCATTTTAGTTTAAGTTAGTTTTCGGACCAAACCCAACAACACCAAACTCCCAAATATAAAGTTTTTATATTTATTAAGCTTTGATATAATATTTCATTTAAATATATTTTTTTATTCTTCTTACTAGCTCTAGTTTGCCAATTATGATTAGGTTAAGGTTTTAATCCCGTCCAGGTATACCGAATATTCTTTATATATATATGGTTTTCTAATCTTCCCACACGCAAATTATTTAGTTTCATTATAATTAGCTTTTTGATATGAAGGGAATATTTTAAGACTGTTTTGATGTTTTTTGTAGTCAATTTATCTCAAGTTTGCTAACTATAGAACCAAACCAATGGAAAAAAACGCGTAATGTAAATTTTCTTAGGTATTGCATTCAAACCATTGATAAATTTCAAACAAACCTAATAACAAGATGTAGCTAATTTTCATAGTATTATATAACATAGTCTATTAGTTTTACAAATTATATATATATATATAAAGTTTTTAAAAAAATCCCAAAAGTAAGTAAAAAGAAATTTTTTATTTTTACTTTGCTTTACTTTCCATCAACTCAAATTTAACTACACTTATGGACTATTGATGAGAAAAACATAGAATTTAAAGTAAATCTAGTCGTACATGCGTTGAAGTAGAGTATTCAAACTTTTAAATGTAGAAGAAAAAAAAAGAGGCTCAGTACACTCAGCTGGGATTCTAGCACTGTCCTCCCCTTCACCCATCGTACTCTTTTGATCGCATTCCCACTAATAAATGTGTTAACAAACTTTATTTAATGACAGAACAGAATGGCTATAGTAGATTAATTATTAAAAAATAAGAGGTCAAATAAACAAACACATTTAAGTTGGTTATGTAAGGGACGCGTGAAAGGGTGTTTTTGCAATTTCTATAGCAAAATATTTATTTGGCCAAAATAAATTTTAAAAATGCTCTAGTAGAACCACAAAGTTTAATTTTCTTCACATGGTGATATCAACAATTTTCTTCACATGGTGATATCAACCATTTTCTTCGCATGGTGATATCAACAATTTTCTTCACATGGTGATATCAACCATTTTCTTCACATGGTGATATCAACAATTTTCTTCACATGGTGATATCAACCATTTTCTTCACATGGTGCTATCAACCATTTTCTTCACATGGTGATATCAACCATTTTCTTCACATGGTGATATCAACCATTTTCTTCACATGGTGATATCAACAATTTTCTTCACATGGTGATATCAACCATTTTCTTCACATGGTGATATCAAC
>CABFWB010002418.1:38751-54598 GCA_902151455.1 Timema bartmani
TTTTTTTTTTTTTTTTGCCGATCACAATATTTTTTTTCTCCAAGATGTCGCGATAAATTAAAAACATGAATATATACTCTTAACCAAAACAAAATAATAGCTTGGAAAGCGCAGTTTCAAACTTTTGTCTAAAAATAAATGTTCACGCATGTTTATACATATATACATATTTTTTTTCTTTCTTTTCTTGTTTTTCCCATTCCTACACCAAGTGATAATATACCTGGAAATGTTATATTCAAGTGTTGCCAACAACGGGTATTTATATTTCCCCACCAGCACAAACATTACGAATGTAAGGTCATTTCTTCTAGTATGCGCCGGGCAGACATTTTGGATGTTGGCGCCAGGATTAATGGGTGAAAGCGCGGGTGAATCTGGGCGGGTACGGAGTGAAATGGGGGTAGGGTGAGGAGGATTGTGGGTAAAAAAAAAAGAACGCGAGAGTTCGGGTAGAGGACAGAAAAGAGGCGTTTTGGGATACCATCGAAACGTGAAACACTCACTGATGTCTTAAAAGTACAGGTTGATCGAATTTGAAGATTATCTTCGCATTGATACACACACACATATATTTATACATATACATATATATACTAGCGGAGAGCATTTATAGGAGCTTGCTATATGGCATTGATTTAATACGTATGCTGTCTGTAAGTGTAACTTTGTGTTATGGAGCTAGTTCAACCCTCATTGAGATGGTTTTGTTGATATTTTCCACGTCTAGATTTATTGAGAACTTGTGGTATGAGTGTTTCTTAGCCCACTACAAGTGAGGTATATATCACTCACCAATAGCCCACCTTATGTTTTACACACATCTAGTAAAAGTGTTTTTTATCAATAACTGTAAAAAAATGCAATAAAAGATAAGAATATTTACGTATGAAAGTATTTGGTTCTATCTTTGTTTTACACTGAATATTTTTTTCGATAGTTGCAGTACATTAGTTGTATTTAAGATAAATATTTATTAAAATATAATTTTAGTACAGATTTGTAGTAAATTTTCAAATTATTACACCCATAAGGATTCTAACGTGTGCTTGCCACTGTCTCGGGGGAATTCCAAATGAACTCATTGATATAATTTTTAGCTCTACATTTTTACTTTTTCTTGACACTTCAAACAGAAAGTAGGCCTAAAGTGATCGTTAAAAAAATATAACTCGAGATTTTGACAAATGTCAACGTTTCATGAACCCGTGAATCCAAAACCAATGCTGCCTGTCTGTATGTACCTCGGGCTAGAGCTGAAACTATTTTACCAATTAGGCTAAAACCTGGTATCTGGGGCTTTCATAACCCCCCCCCCTACCCCCGATGGGTTTATGGAATTAGATAACCATAAATGTAAGTACAGTTTATTGAAGGGCTAAAAGAGAAAATAAAATCAATTTTCTCTAAATCCATTATAACGATTTTGATTTGATTTTATATCTAGGCACTATTTATTATTATAAAGAAGATGGATACTCTCATTTTCTCATAAAAATGACTTTGAGGGCACTTTACACGAGGGAAATTTTTACCATTTTTATCATTTCTCCGCAACTATTTGAGATATAAAATAACATCATTGTAAAGTTTTAGTATATTAAAGAAAATTGAAATATATTCTGATAAATAAATTATTTCTGAGCTAAAGGAATATATTTATATATACTTTTTAATGTAGGTCTTTGAAAATGAATTCTATTCTTATGCTTTTTGGTGGACAAAGATTTTTCTTTTTTCTCAATTCTTCTCTAACATTGTTCCTAATTTCATAGAGTAAGTATGTAACAGTGTATATTATTTCATTTATGATCTTTGGTTTATGTTTCTACAACAATGTATAGATCTCTTATTTAGTTTAACAAATTCTATATGTTTTTAAAAGTAAATGTGTATTTTAAGATAGAATTGAGATAAAGTCTGTGCGATGCACCGTACCACTTATTTTAAAATAATATAAAGGTGAAAATTAATCATTTTCAAAGATGTTCAAGGATAAATTTTGCAGTTCTTAGATTAAAATGAACCATCGTTAAAAAAAGGTTATCCGCCTCTAAACAGATTTTTTTAACAAGGTAATTTAAAAAAAATCTTTGCATATACCCTGAACAGTTAGTAAGATTTGGTGGTTAAAAAAATTAAAAAACTTAAAATAATAAATAATAATAATTGTTTAGTGGTTTTGAAGCTTTAGATCTTCAACTTACATAAGACATTTTGTATTATGCTAGGATATTTCCTATCAAATAGATGTTGCCTTGAGATACTATTGAATTTTTTCATACCTTCACTATCATTATCTCCAATAATCCTTTTTACTGCTAGTTTTATATATATATATATATTTAATGTACAGTCCACGAAGCTCATTTGATTTGTGTAGGATAGCGAACGTTTTCTTTTCAAACATACAAAAATACGCAACCAGCCTTTCAGATCCGGCAGATAGATTGCCTATACAAATTATATCACGGCGCTAAGATTTCAAGAGAGCACATTCCTGTAATGCCACAACTAGTTGATCAAATGGTTGATTGACGATATAAATGTTTCCCGGTGACTACAAGGTGGGGCCTGGACTTCTGGTTCAGTGTACCAAAGTATTGTATCTTAAATAGTTTTTAAATTATTGTCCACGAAAATATAGGTACACTTCCTCTAAAATATTTCTTCCACATTCCTATCCCATTAATGTCAATATACGGTGAGCTCTGATGTAGGGATTGCGAGTTAAGGGCAGTGTTTTTTTTTGTTTGTTTTTTTTGCAGTTTTTATATCAAAATATATTTTTGGTCAAAATAAATAAAATATCTCTAGTAGAATTAATTTTCTTCGCAATGTGATAGAAATGTTTCTTGAATATCTGTCAGTGGTGTCCTGAAGTTTAAGGCGATTGGCCCTTTTCATTTGGCGTGGAAATGCAGAGCCATGGGAATAAACGGTTTTCTTCAAGAATTTTAATTGTTTTGCAATTTTCTTTTCGGAAACGGTTGGTTCAAGAATAGAAACATGTTGATCAAGTTATACTTTTTATATTCACGCCACTACTATTATTTTAATAGTGATAAAATATCGATAAAATTGACATTTTTTCAATAAAAAACTGCCGGATTCATAACAAAAAATAAGAAAATGTAACAATTAATATACATCGATACATTATCTTAGAAGGGGTGTTGAAAATATTAACGTAAACATTTCACTCGTTCTCGAGAAAACTGGTATTTCCAAACGTTTGATTTTTCCACAAGACCTGTCCGGTAGCTAGTACCATCTACAGGTTCCGTGATCCATCTGTTCTTGTTGGCGTGGAAGGATACTTTGGTCGGTTGTGAAGCCACACCACGCCTTTCAACCTCCTGCCCACCATCCCACAAAATAGGTTTTAGACTTGCACTCGGCAGGTCCAACGGCCTTAATGACAACTTTTTCTCTTCATTTAAAATGTTTCTCATCTAATGCCACTATGTTCATGACAGATATTCAACAACTGTTGACATCACCATGTGAAGAAAATTAAACTCTCTGTTTATACGAGAGCAATATTTTTTTTATTTTTCTCAAAAAATAAATTGCTAAAAAACTGCAAAAGCACTAACCTTTTCTCGCGTTCTTTACACTCTTATCTTAAGAGGCGATGCACTTCCATAAGTAATTTTGAGGGCACTTTACTTCCAATCATATTAGTGTAAAATGTGCCTGTATTAAAATTAAACCTATTACTTTCTCGTGACCCTACCCTTTGGGTAGAGAAATTATTCTGATCTTTAAAAAATTATAATTCGAGATCTTGATGAAGGCTGACCCACTGAACCGGCAAAAAGTGTTTTTGGCGTTGCCAACTGTTTGTGTTTCGCTATCTCAGTCTAAAACCGACACTATTTCATCCATGGGGCTAAAGCTTAGTATTCAGGGCATGCATAAGGTTCCACCAAGTAGCTCTACAAATTAAATATCCAACCCTAAAATTAAAGATAGTTTACTTAAGGGATGCAAGAGAAAATATATGTTTCTCAAAATTGTCTCTAATTATGTTGAAAATTCGTATCTAGGCTATTTTTAACATTACAATAAAAAATGATATCTTAATCAATTCTCCTCAACTTACTGAGATACGAAATAGCTTATCATTTAAATTAAAGATATAAAATTTGTATTTGAAATATATTTTTATAAAATCGATAGTTTCCGATTTATTTGCAAGTATTAATGCCTGAAAATATAGATATGTTCTTTGATAAACAGAGATATTAAGCCTGCATTTATCTCAATATGTTTGTAAAATGTATGCGCTTTGCTGGAATATGATGCACTTTTTACTTCGTGTTTCTGCTACAGTTTATTTTATTTAGTTTCAGAAATCCTACGATTTTTAAGTAAATATTTCCATTTTTAGATAACAGAGAGATAAAGCCAGTGTGGTCCTTTGTGGCATTTTTTTTAGCAATAAGAATAATACAATAATATCAGAGATTTAATTTCCACAGTTTATTTTGATTCTATTAAAAATTAATCTGAGACAAATTTTTAAAACTGACAAAACATATTATCACAATATAAAATATTTTTATAATATGACGTCAAATAGAACAGCTTAGTTTTTAAAATAAATATATCAGAAACCAAATAGTTCTAGGAAAATTTTATTTTGAGTTTTTCTCTTTGAAATGGAACCATTTTATTTACATTTCATAAATGTATACCTATAGTTAATATTATGAAGTCCATATACCAGAATGCCGAAACGTGTTGACCTCAATAGATTTAATGTTATTTAGTAAGTGATTTTTTAATCAACGTGTCTTACTACCCGTTTGGGTTGTACGCATTTGACCAACCACGCGAATCTGCTAGGGATGATAAAAGTTGAACTTTAGAGGAATTGTACCCTCATTTGTGGGTGAGAGTGAAAAACCATTTATGAAAAAATACACCTATTACACCAGACCGGGATTCCAATTTTGATCTCTCCCATATAATTGGCATTCCAGTATATTGAGAAGAGAAACGCCTTATTACATTCAACCACCGAAACAGATAAGCTTTTATTAAAATTATTTTAGATCTTATGGTTTAAAAGGGGGGATAGGGCGACTGCCCCCCTTCGTCCCTTGGGTGAGCCGCTGACTCAACGGACAGTAGAACAATGTCCCCTGAGAGTCAAAAATTTAATTTTGGTGTTTTAAAGAGATTATTGTTTCCACATAAGTTATTTTCCAGTGTATAAGTATGTGTCAATGGCTGGACTTAATCGTTAAGGTGGAATGGAAGGGAAGGGTACGCGAAAAAAGACCGATGTCTTTCAGTTTTTATTGAAAAACATTTTTTTGGCTAAAATAAATCAAATATTGCTTCAATAGAAGCATAGAGTTTAATTTTCTTCATACGGTGATATAAACAGTTGTTGAATATCTGTCATCACCATGGCGGAATAATCTAACAAATTTTTTAAATTAAGAGAAAAAGTTGTCATTAAATTCCAGGACACCATCGAAAGATATTCATAAAAGTTTGATGTCACCATGTGAAGAAAATTAAATTCTATGTTTGTAGTGAAGCAATATTTTATTTATTTCACCCAAAAAAATATTTTGCTATAAAAACTACAAAAACACTGGGTTTTCTCGCGACCCTTTCCATTCCATCCCAAGGTCATGCGACCATAAAGATTTCAATGCACATTTTTAACAGTTGTAAAATTATAAGCTACAAATAATTATTCAATGCTTTCAAATCATTGAAGTTCACGAATTATAAGAGTTCAAACTTTTTATTTTATGATTTTCGTACGTACAACTGTTTAGTTAAATTAATTAATATATGGGGCTGAAATTTAATATAACTAGACATGCATATGAGGTGTAAATAATGATATAGTTATATTATTAATAGTATTAAAAATATTATTATTTTACTATTGCTAATCAAAAATATCTAATAAATGGTGCTGAAATTAACTATAGCTAAACATGCATATGAGATGTACACAATGAAGTATTTATAGTATCAATATTATAATATTTCAATTTGTAAACGCATATAAATATCTAAATATTAAATTTCACCCCCATAAATTAGACACTAACATTGGTACGGAAAATTTATAATACAGTAAGTTTGACTCCTTATAAATCGTGAACTGTTATGATTTGAAATCATTGAAAAAATATTTATGGTTTATAGACCTATTAAAATTGTTCAATACAATTTTATTGTTAAATGTCCTTAAAAAAAAAAGTAATTGAACTCTAATTATATTGGGGCATATATTAAACCTGAAAAGAACGTGTCTGTATATCCCAAGTTAATATGTGTGTTTGTAACATTAGCTTCTATTGATAATATCACAATATTACTACTCGCCCCAAATAAGCGTAAACATATATACATCCTGCAATATAAATACTAGCAAGACTAGCTAGTATACTACCACCCCAAATAAACTTATACCTATAGACATCCAGCATTATTAAATATCACAATCTTAATAAGTCTTATGCCGGGATCACGATCAACTTAAACTTAACTTAACGTAACTTAACGTAACTTAACGTAAATAACCTCCTTGTGTGTTTAAATGGAAGCGATCACGATGCACTTAACTTAACGTTGACTTGCAGTTAACTTAACGTAAGAGATGTCCTGGGAGGTCTTTTACTTTACTTTACGTTACTTGAAGGGTATCACGTGATCTAGCCAGCCAATAATTATGCGAGTGACGTCATCAGGGATATTTAGTAACTCATTTGTTGGTATTATGACTAATGTTTACTCTTTAGCGTAAGTTCTAGTGATCAGACATTGAAACAAAATAATTACACTAAAATAGGAAAGCTAAATTTATCCAAAAAAAATTGTAATAGATATTTATTATATCGATTGAAAACTATAAACATTCACAGATCATCACTGTAAAACTAGTACAAATCACAGATCATACTCGAGAATGAAGATGTTTGGCTCGAGTTGTTACGTTAAGTTACGTGAATCGTGATCACACATACGTTAAGTTAACTTTAAGTTAACGTTACGTTAAGTTACGTTAAGTTAGCGCTAAGTTGATCGTGATCCCGGCATTATATAGGTGTTATACTCACACGTTTTATCTTCCGGACTCGCGTGACTTCCATAACTAGCCTGCTCACACCAAATGATAAAACGAAGATAAGTCCTAGCAAGCTTTGAATAACGCAGCAATAAGACGTTCCAATAGAGGAGTCCAGAAATACGCTGATTGGCCCTACTGGGTTGTCCCGGCTGGACACTCAATAGGTTCACTGCAACTTACCTGGTCTACGTGACTGAATGCACGTAGCTAGAGTCTGCAGCCGCTCACCATGTGTCTGGTGTTCGAGCCTTGGGGACAGGTCAAATAGATCTACAACACACCAAGAAACTTGCGGATGTGATAAAAGAGACGTAGCCTATCCACCAGTTGATTGGAGCGTGACGTTATACTACTAATAATCAATCTCCTAATAAGAAAATTTCCCACCTACCAATCCATCAAGTAGACCTATATTTAGCTAACGTTCAGCTAGCATCGACACTATTACATACGACGCTTCCACGAGAAGTCTTGTTCAGGATTAGAACATTATATAGCCATGATGGATATATATTTATATATATATTATTGATTATATAAACTTTATACTTCAACTATGGGTTTGTTTAGCTTGAACAAACACTTAGGTTTATTATGTTGTTGAATCAGTCAGATTATTATAATTAAATACAGTTGTCTTGGAAGACTAATGTGCAAGAAACAAAATGGCTTCCTTTGTTTTACATCCTTAAAATTATTTTAGAATACATATTATGATCACTATTACTGTCTGAAAGTATATTTTTTAACATAAAAAAAAATTCCAAGGAAAAAATTATTGGGTAACATTCAAGAAATAAAATAATATTTTTTTTTTGTATCGACATAACAAAAAGATAAATCATCAAATTTTAAGAAAACAACTTTTTCTTTCCCTATTGAAAATGGTGGAGGTAGCGGCTTAATATCGAGGAAAGAGTTGGAAATTGAGGGTAGAGGAAGTGGGTGGAGGGGGTGGGGTCGGGGGTGGGGGGGAGGTTAGGGCTTTGAAGGAAACGAAGCTGTCGTCTAAAAGAAATCACACACCGGGAGAGCGAACAACAAGCAGAAGTTCTTGGATCGCATCCAGGCGCCATTCCGAGACATTAATATTACAGAGATTCTTTACTATATTTTTTTATTTTATTTTTAAGCTCGGGGCTAGAAGGGACTATTCTCTCAATATTTGATGAATCTTGTTTTATTATAAGGCCAAATACTGGTTGGCACAAAAAAAAGAAAAGGTCAACGAACTATCGCTACTTGTATATAGAAATTAGAGCATCAAAAAACATGAGTTGATTTTGACATGTTTGAAAAATATGTCTTAGGCATAAAATAAATCCCTGGATATTAATCTAAGTGCAACACTGTTCTACACACTATTTTAGCAATATACTTGACTGCCGATGACGGAGAGATCGTGGTTGAGTCCCGATCACGTTTTTTTTATAGCTTTCAACTATTTCTCTCCACGCAAATACGGGTACACTTCCTTCAAATTCCACCTGCCTCATTCCTAACTCACTAGCGTAATTATCCAATATGCGTACAACCTGAACGATTGGTATTACGTGGAGCTAATAATAATGTTAGATTAAAAGTTAATTTGAAATGTATTTTTAGAACAGACAACGCACATCAGTACAATATAATAATGTTTATAAAGTGTTTATGAAATATATCATTTAACTATGATATGATATAGTAACATTTTACATAAATACGTTCTTAAAAACTCGATTCGTGGACTTTTATTTTATTTTTTTATTTTTGGTATTAAGCGTGCACTTTTTGAACCGACTGATTAGATCAGAACACGAGAATTTATATGAACGAGCG
Organism: Timema bartmani; assembly: GCA_902151455.1. Lineage (NCBI taxonomy): Eukaryota > Metazoa > Arthropoda > Insecta > Phasmatodea > Timematidae > Timema > Timema bartmani. Next base: position 47,681 of record CABFWB010002418.1, read on the forward strand.
CGAAAGGTCCTACCGATTTTTCCGGGAAAGGTATTTTCACATAATTTACAGGGTGGTTTTACATACCTCATATCGACATGAAACCGACGTTTTTACTTCCCCTCTGAAGGAAGTTGTACTATGGTTTTTATCTCTCAAGAAAAATTCGTCAAACCTGTCTGGGTTCGAACCCACTAAGATTTAGTCCTGAGGCTCGAGAACCTCAACCCAAGACCACTGAAGTCCACTTCTTTGTATTGAAAATAATGATTACATTTTTGTAATAATTTACTTTCAGGTGACATTATATCAATCCCTTCTGCATTGTCCTTTTCCCCAATTTTGTTTTAAACAACTAAATATTCCGACAACTTATCTCAGTCAGTAGTTTGTCTGTCTATTGAGCTAAGGGCCTCGGATTCTATTCCTGATATTGCTTAGAAATTTATCATTGATGAAATGTGGGCTCCTCCCCTTCACAGTGATGAATGAATTAACGGCCGGAAGCTGTATGTTTTGTATATTCTTGATTTAAATTAGTTTATAAGTCATGTGCTGATATAATCAGTCAGTTCAGAAAGTGCACGCTAAATACCTAAAATAAATTATAAAAAACCTATATTTAGACATATTGAAAATATCACATTGGCGTAGAAATGACTCATAAAAAAGAGCAATTTTTCAAGATAATATTTTAACTTTAAAATTGTGACTGCCCTAAATTTACTCTTGATTTCAATTTGTTTCACGAAACGAGGAGATTATTTCTCAACTACAATAAAATAGTAAGTGAGATGGTCATATTTATTTTGTTGTCATGTAAGAAAAACATTGTGTACATCAAGTGTAAAAATAAAGAAGAAAGAGAGAGAACAATAGTAAATTCATTCAAAGAAGGTGGAAAAAAAATGAAATATCAATATAAATAAAGAGACATTTTGTTACATTATACTTTTCAAATTTGCTAAAAAGAAAATCATAAAAATTGTCAGATGAAAATATATTCACACTTCGTAGATTGTTGTTATAAGGCAGATGAAAAAAATAGTTTTGTTTTTTCTAGATTTCTCACACTCGTTTAGTGAAATTGTTTTAGTAATAAGGGAGCGAAAAAGATTTGTTGAGAAGAGTTACAATATGAATTGTGTGAAGTTCTGTGAATAAAAACACTTGAATAGTTTTTTATGTTGTAAATGATGTTTAAACATTATTATTAGACTATTCATAAGTCAAGTCTATCTGTGGAAATGGAAAAAGGCAAAATTGCGCTTAATATTATTATATATCGGTAATATAATGATTTTAAATAGTAAATCTAACTGAAATATGTATAGATTCTGGTTTTCTTTACGGTTACCTAAACAAACTTTTTAAAGGTTCCATTTCCATCTTTTTCCCGTTCTTAATTAGTTTCCAATTTTTAAATTTATATTTAATAGTTACTAACATTATTAAATGTTTCACTTTTCTCTAGCATTGCCTCTTACTACCCGTATTGGCTATGCGCTTATGTACTAATTACGCCAATGGATTAAGGAATTAAGAAAGTTATATTATAGAGTCATAGAAAATAGTTTTGTGTTAATTCAAGTAAACACCAAACTAATGCATTGTTAAAAATTTGATCAATTTTTAACTTAATTTCAACATCTTATTGAAACTGTATCGGTCACATGTGCAGCCCTACTCTCAAATTTCTTTTCCTTTTCATAAAATAAAAACAACTGTTCACACGATCATGTGTAGCAGAAATTGCATATTTTTAGTGTGCAAATGTAACATTTAAAAAAATTCAATATCTGGTGATTATAGAGTAAAAATTATGTACATCAACATCACTTCCTAGAATAATTTCCAATTTCCAAATGTTATTATCTCAAAGGCTGTATTATTACTACAACGTTTATAAACAGATGAATCGGGACAAATATTATATTGGTTCATCACAAGAACCGCGGGCTGCACTAAATAATGGTTTCAGGCCGCAAGTATGACATGCCTGAGCTAGATAGGAACAATTAATATATAATTTAAAGTTTCATTTGAACAAAACAACATTTAAATTATTGGGTTTGTCAAAACTCACAGGAATAAGATATACACATGTATATATAATTTTTAGGATTCTCTAAGAGGCTATTAAAATAATTTTATGGCATTATTCTTGATTTAAATATAAATATCTTTAATATTTAAATTTAACTATTTTCTTAATTCCTTGATTTCAATTCTTAACAAAATACTTGAATCTGATTTAAAACTAATATTTTAATGTCTATCCATATTAGATCATCTCACCAGGAAATCAGATTGAAGATTTTGCTCAAATCAGAAAATTTATAAAAGTGATATTTTATGAAATCACTTAAAACATTGAAGTAAGTTCAGAGTTGTAGTCTTTTACAAATTAAAATTAATATTGTTCAATTTTGTAGTATTTTAAAAATATTGTAAAATGGTTTCACTGGTCTCAATTAGAATACAGTAATCCGTACTACGAGATGACGCTTGGTTCAAGCTTTATCAACAAACTAAGTTGGACATTGTCCATGTGATTTGATGGGACCTTAAAGAGGAGCTGGAGGAAAAGCGATAAAAGGAGTTTTGGGCAGTTTTTATACCAAAAACATTTTTTTGGTCGAAATAAATCAAATATTGCTTCAGTAGAAATATAAGAGTTAAATTTTCTTCACACGTTGACATCATCAGTTTTTAATATCTGTAAAGGCTGTCCTGAAATGTAATGACAACTTTATCTCTTAATTTTAAAGAGTATCATCTAATGCCTTGCTTATTACAGATATTTAACAATTGTTAATATCACCATGAGAAAAAAAAATTAACTCTTAGTTTCTGCTGGGGAAATATTTTATTTATTTTAGCCAAAAAAAGGTTTTGCTATAAAAATTGCAAAAGCACTGATCTTTTATAGCATCCCCTTCCCACCCAAGCTAAAGAACCCTCCTAATATGAACCCTTGATGTATTACTTGCCTTGCCATATTTTAAAACAGTTCCGCCCTGAATGATATATATTCCACTCCAACTCTCAATTTTTTTAACAATTAATGATTAATTAAACAAAAAGTCATCTCTTCACTGTACTAGTAAACATATTCTATAAATGTATTTGAACTTTTTAACATTTTACTATAACAAACCCGCCTTGGTGGCGTAGTTGGCTAACGCGCTAGTCGTGTTGAGCTCGGCCGCCAAGGACGGAGAGATCGAGGTTCGAGTCTCGGTCGGGTGAACTGGGGGTGGTTTATCCCAAATGGTTTCCCACTCTCCCTCCACGCAAATGCGGGTTCACTTCCTCTAAATTCAACCTTCCCCATTCCTAATCCATTAGCGTAATAGTACTTAAGCGTATAACCCGAACGGGTAGTAAGACGTGGTGCAAAATATATACTATAACAAATGCTTTGATGATTCATTTCCAAATCATTTCATAAACAAGATTATCTTCTCATGAAGTACATTGAAGGTTTAAAAAAATTAAATTTCATCTAATTTTTTAAAATTCCACTAAATATCGTTTGAAAGTACTCATCATTGATGGTTTTTGATATTCAGTCGAGCAGGACATATTAATTTCGATTAGTACACCTGTTCAAAATGGTTTTGTTCAAACAGATGATGAAACGAGGTAATGTTTGAGTCTGACACTTTAACCCACCTGATCAGCTAACAACAAATTAACAGATTTAACTTAATGTAATAAAACTTTTGACTCTCTTCGGTGACCGTTGGTCTAAGTCGTCACACTCGCAATAGACATGGTGCCAACATTTTAATTTTTAATAATGTTTTTAAGTTGATTTGTTGTTCAACTGTAGTAGTTCATATTTCTGACTGCTCTACCCACACATACATGCTGATTTTTACTCAATATTAAAATGAGGAAAAGTTACAAAATGTGGCAAAAATCATTCCTCAATATTCTTAATATTTTAGTGCTTACTATTGAGTGCTTATTTATACTTTTACACTCCCCTTCACACAAACTACTGTGAAAAGGTAAAATAAAATTTTACAAAATAAAACGAGGCTAAAAAATGATGTGCATAAAATTAAATCATAAAAAGCTATAGCCTATAGAATTATTCATGAACAAACTATTATTTTTCGATTACAATTGCAGTTCTTAAGCAATCTATATCCAAGGATCCTTTACCGGCTATGGTTCCTTAGTAAAAACTGCTAATTTTGGTTTGATTACCTGACTATAGTCTTAATTAAACAATTAACTATGAATAAAACTAAGGATTTTTAGTCTTTTCCATAATTTTCCTACGAAAAATTAAAAAAGAAATTTAATAAAAAGAACAAAGAACATTAAACTTTTTTTTTCTAAAAAAAATACATTCCTGTTAATGTTTTATTTTACATAAATAAAAAGTAAAAATCATATCCTTTATTTCTTTCTGTTATACTCCTTACACACAAAAGTAAGAATTCTAAGGAGAGAGGTTTTTTATCTGCCTGCATCTATAACTCACTTATGTAAATATGTATAGCACCCACTCATAACGTTCCTTCCCTTCCGCGACAAGAAATTGAACCAGGGACTCCGCTACGTAATGCCGATCACGTAGCGACGGAGCTACCGGGGCCGGTCGTTCCATCAGAATCCTCCCCCCCACCCCCTCCCTAACCCTCTCCTACACTTCCCAAGCCGAGCTTCTAAACCTTACCAAGCCGCATGGGCGTCTCTGCACAGAGTACAAATGACGCTCTATCCGCGCCGAGACGTATCGGGGGAAAGAAAAAAAAAAAGCGAGAGAGAAACACGGAAAAAGAAAAGCATATTTTCTTTCGTTAACCATTTTCACCGCTTTCAGACATTCATAGACGTTGAATAGATATTCCTTTGGTTAGAAATACACACTAAGGGCCAGTTTCATAGTCAGATTTAGTACGCCTCAAGTGCAGCGCTATACTAAATACAAGACGTCACCTACCTGAAATTGAATGGAATGGGCCAGTTTCATATGCGAAACTGGCCCATTCCATTTTGGTCTAGGTAGGTGTCGTCCTGTATTTAGTATAGACTCGCACTTTAGGCGTACTAAATATGACTATGAAACTGGCCCTTAGTACGCCTCAAGTGCAGCGCTATACTAAATACAAGACGTCACCTACCTGAAATTGAATGAAATGGGCCAATTTCATATGAGAAACTGGCCCATTCCATTTTGGTCTAGGTAGGTGTCGTCCTGTATTTAGTTTCAACTCGCACTTTAGGCTCACTAAGTCTGACTATGAAACTGGCCCTTAGGATCAGTTTTGTAATCATATTTAGTACTCCTCAATTGGGGCGCTATACTAAATATAGGACGACACTTACTTAGACTAAAATAGAATGGGGCTTTTTCGCATATAAAACTGGACATTCCAATTTGGTCTCGGTAGGTGTCGCCCTGTATTTAGTAAAGCACCGCACTTGAGACTTACTAAGTCTGACAATGAAACTGGTCCTTAATCTACATTGTTAAGGTGCTATGGAATGGGACGCGATAAAGGGCCAGTGTTTTTGCAGTTTTTATGGCAAAACTTTTTTGGATAAAATAGATAAAATATTGCTCCAGTACAAATATAAAGTTTATTTTTCTTCACATGTTGATATCAACATTTCCTGAATATTTGTCACGAGCATGGTGGGATTATCTAGCGAACTTTTTAAATGAAGAGAAAAAGTTGTCATTCAATTTCAGAACACCCTTCACAGATATTCAAGAAATGTTGAGGCCACCATGTGAATAAAATTAAATTCTATGTTTGTACTGGAGCAATATTTTATTTATTTTGGCAAAAAAAAAAGTTTTGCCATAAAAACTGCAAAAACACTTACCTTTTCTCGAGTCCCCTTCCAACCCACCTTAACGGATTTCCATTTAGAGAGAGAAAAAAAAAGAAAAAAAGCTACCCGCTTTGGTGGATACACGGTCTAAAAGTCAAACGTGTCTAGTTTGGTTGGTTGCTGATGGGGAGGTTGGGCTTCGAATTCTGGCCAGGGTTACCGAGGGTGTTTTGTCTAAATAATATCCCACTTTCTCTATACGTGGGTGCGGGTACCATATCTCTAAATTATATTATTTTCGTCCCTGCATATATAGTCCAATTAAATGTGGATAAGCCAGAGGAATATTAAAGACGTGGTGCTAGAAGATAATAATTATTGAAAATTATTTTAGTTAATCTACAATTCATTAAAAAAAAACTCTATGTCGTCGACCCTCGAGCAAGCTATACCGAACGAGTGGCTGCCACATGTTGGCTAAGATTGTGCCAACATTTGCGATTAGAGGGTGCAATGTGGTCAGCGCAACGAGCCCTCTTGCCATTAATATTGGTTTTCCAGACCGGAGCTGCTACATTTTTTTTTATTCAAGTAGCTTCTCAACTGTTCTCAAGATACTGAGTTGTTTCCGTTCCAGCCTTCACAGAACAATCTGGAATAACCGGGGATCAAGCCCGGGACCTTTGGATCTGTATCCAGGAGCTCTGATCACTTAGATCACAGAGTGGGTATAGTACTTTACCTACTTTAAAAGAAAGATTTGCAAATAAGAGGGAAAAGGTGGAAGGACATGATATTATAATTTTGCACAAACTTAATGTTCTCGTCGAACTTCAGTTTCTAAACTCAGCCACTGTGTTACACACACTAAGACTTTTTGTTGTTGTTGTTGTTTTTGTTTTGTTTTGTTTGCAGGAAATAAGAGAGAAAGAATTAAAGAAAGAGAGAGAGAGAGAGAGATAGAGTGATAAAATAAAAAAAAATACCAAGTGTTGTTTTAAGATCTGCGCAAACTCGCGGGAAGGGTTTTGATCCAATAGGGGTATCGCGTTTCTATGGATGCTGCGCGCGCATTTTACGTTTCTGACGCAAGACAGAGAGCGTACAAGGGGATGATGTGCTGTTGCTTTTTTTTTT
>CABFWB010002418.1:54888-88457 GCA_902151455.1 Timema bartmani
CCGAACCCACCACTTTCGACTCTTAAACAAAAAAAAAACGGGGTAGGGGGAGATAAAACGACCCAAGAACGAAAAGCAACAGTGTCGCTCAAAAACTAACTTTGAGATTATAACGTTTGTATAAGTCAATGCGGTCCAGTAGTCAAGAGTTTCTGGCTACGAATCCAGAGGTCCCGGTTTCGAGACCCGGAGTTTCCAGAATTTTTTTACGTAAAGCAGTGGGTCTTGAACGGGGTCGAACTCAAGTCTCGCGAAGACAAATGAGGAGCTACTGGAATAAGCAAGTAGCAGCTACGATCTAGAAAACCTAGATTAATGACTGGAGGGTTTGTTGTGCTGACCACATGACACCCTATATCCGCAAATGCTGGAACTATCAAAGCTAATGACCTTAGCTTGCTCTGTCGGTATAGTGCGCTTCTGGCTCACACCATGAAGTTCTATCTAGTACTGTTTACGATAGCCTTATATTATTTAAAACAATTTAATATTTTAGGGACACTTGTTTCGGTGTCTTTGTTGGTGACGGAGAATTTGGGTTTAAAATTCCAGCTGGCGGTACTGAGGGTGATTTTCTTACCGAACTTTCCTCTCTCCCTTCACTCAAATGTGGCAACATTTCCTCTAAATTGGTTATTCTTCTTTTCTATCCTTTTAACGTAATAATATGCGGATAGCCTTAACGGGTGGTAGGATATGGTAAAAAAATTAATACACTTAAAGATACTTGCCTAGTTGGTCTAGCATCAGTGGGATTGGCCCTGGATTTTGATGATCAGGACTGAGCTCAAATCCCCTGTAATTTGGACTAGGGGTAAGTTTTTGTCAAATGCCCCTTTACAAGATAAACTTGGTGCATTTCCGTTTAGTTATCCTTATCATCCTGCCCCTAACTGTGTACAACACCATAATTCAGTATTAAGTGCGCTTGCCTACTGAGCTGACAGGCCCGGGTTTAATTCTGAGTATCACTGAAAAAATTTGTAGTTGGTTAAATAAGAAATTCCCATTTCATATTGATGAATCTACGGCTGGGAAACTAGATGTTGTGTCTGTTGTAGAACTAAGTTAGTGTGTAAGTCATATAAGTCGTGTATTAATACATTGATCCTGTTATGGAGTGCACGTTGACCCAAAAATAAAACTTGTGCTAAGTGAATCAATCAAAAAATGTTTAGGGTACATACTTTTTATAATTTAAAATTGGTAATGAAACATATTTTTTAAATCTAGAATTTGGATTATAGATTTTAATATTTTATAATATTGATAATCATACTTGTGGCCATGCAGTCAAAAAGTTACACTAACATTGTACTTTATATCGTTTTGTAGGGAAGAGAGTGGAAAACCATTTTTGTAAAAACCACCCTCAGTACACCTGACCGAGATTCAAACCTCAATCTCCCCGTTATCGGCAGTCTAGTCTACAGTTGAAGTAGCGCGTTTGACCACAAAGCTTTTTTTTAAAAAAAAAAGATCATTACAATTTTGATGGAGTATATGATAACTTCCTAGAGTTTGGCAGGCAGGTTGAAAGAGAGAGAGAGAGAGAGTGGCTTGTTTCCCAGCGGCCCTCTCTCCTTGTTACCATGGCAACCACGGCCCCGTTTGACCCAGAAGCCTCTAGCCCACTTGAGGGGAAGAGAGACAGAGAGGGGGAGGGGACAAAAGGGGATGAGGGGAAAGATGATCAAAGTTACTCAGGTACACCTTGAACTAAAGCGTGGACTCATCATCTCGGATATACTCGGGTAAGAGTTTTGGGAGCAGGAAGAGGAAGTAGTATAATGGAGGTTGTTATGTAACTTCCGTAGGCCATATTCATATTCCACCCCCTTTAACCCCCGACAAAACGGAACAAAGCTACATTTAAAACAAGGTCGAGCTTAGAGTAAATCAAGAGTCAAATTGGGTGTTTTTGATCGCAATAGTATTTTTCTTAGCACCGCGTATTACTACCTGTTCGGGTTATAAGCCTGTGTACTAATTACGCTAATGTTTGAAAAAGTAGGAAGGTTGGATTTAAGAGGAAGTGTACCCGCAATTTGCAAGAAGGTAGAGTGGAAAATCATTTAATACACCCGGATGGAATCGAACTCCAATCTCCCCATCTTGGTCAGTCCAGACTACACAAACATTATGTCTTAAGCAATGCGGCCAGCGAAGTGAGTTATTACGATAGTTTTATTAGCTTAGGAAGAAGAATTGCTACTTACCATCCTGGACTGTCTGCATTTAATCACATCACTGAGGATATGAAGGTAGAAATTTAGAGGAAAGTTACCCACATTCACGTGTATGTAAATTGGAATACCGAGAGTGAAAAAACACCCTCAAAAACACCTTACTGGGATATCACTGGTCTTAAACTACACGCTAATAGGTGAGGAAGGTATGAGTTTAGAATAATTGAACCCGAATTTGCTTGAAAGTTTGTTTAGGGAAAACTGCCTCACTTCTGTTTTGGTTCCAACCCCAATTTTCCTTATTACCGTCAATATTAATTCTTGTATAATCGGATTTAGTCTGTGAATTAAAGTTTTCCAGCTAAAGCTGTCAAACACGTTTGGTCAGTTGGTAGCATGTCTACCTATCAGTTAAAAGGGTCCGCGGTTCTATTGCCAGCATGGTAGAAAAATGTATCATTGGTGAACCGTAGGGATTCCCGTTTTAAGATGAGGATGTAGGGAAGGTAAAAAAAGTTAACTGTTTTTGCAGTTTTTATAGCAAATTATTTTTTTTTGTCAAAAAAATCAAAAAAATCTGCTACAGTTAAAACACAAAGCTTAATTTTCTTCACATAGTGATATCAACAGTTGTTGAATATCTGTCATAAACATAGTGGCATTAGATAAGAAACTTTTTAAATGAAGATAAAAAGTTGTCATTAAATTCTAAAACACCCTTTACAAATATTCTACAACTGTTGATATCACCATGTGAAGAAAATTAAACTTTATGTTTCTAATGGAGAAATATTTTATTCCTTTTGACCGAAAAAATGTGTTTCTATAAAAAAAATTCTAAACGTCTAGCATTGAAATAATTTAGCTTTTTCAAATAAATTAGTTAGCTAGAATAAATTATTTGACTTGACCAAAACATATTTAGAATCACGTAATATTCAAAATCTTATAGTTATCTGCGAATGTTTGACTGAACATTTTTTATTGGATTCAATAAAAAAAATTGATACAATCAATCCCAATATTTTATTTGGGTTTAATCTCGGTCGGGTGAAATGGGGGTGGTTTTTCCTAAATGGTTTTCCACTCTCCCTCCACGCAAATGCGGGTTCACTTCCTTTAAATTCAACCCTCCCAATTCCTAATCCATTAGTGTAATTAGTACTTAAGCGTATAACCCGAACGGATAGTAAGACGCGGTGCTAAATAATATTTGGGTTTGATAAAATTTCATTATAAAATATTTGATTTGAATTCGATTCGAAACTCCCAATATTGGATTTTTACAGGCTTACTTTTCCCCCCAATTATGATTTTATCATGTTTAGAGGGGGAGGGGGTGATATTTAATTAACTATAAATTAATAATGAATTCACCCTAAATAATTTAATTCTATTAGTTTGATAAAATTTAAAAAATACTATTCTTAGTACGCCGGTGTAAAACCATCTACGTCAACTTTCTTACCTGTCCAAATCTCACGGTTTATAGTAAATCTAATCAACAGTTTAAAAGTTTTGCGATTTTTGTACATTTCTACAGATCTAGAACCTTTTTTCCAGAGACCTTAACAACTTTTTTTTTTATCAAACTGGAAACCCTAGCTTATAAGCGTCCATACATTAACTGACTAACAAAAATTTGATTACAATGAAATCTCCTTTAACGGACACCTCTGAATAGCGAATTCTTCCTTATAACGGACAGTTTAAATTTTCCCGGCAAAATAACATGAGCTATTTAGGTTTTAACAATTTCCCAATAACGGACACCAACACTTCTAGAGAGACATATTTGTACATATCAATCTCCAAACAGCAGATAAAAATTGAAATAGCCAACCTATTTGTAATATTTGACTGTAGAAATGTCGGGAATGTCATTGTCTCACACGAATTGTGATTATTCCAGTGAACTCTATATTATACTGGATGGACATAAACATACGCATTGCCAAGAGCCAAAGCTTGACGCTCAAGTTTATCGTCTGTTTCATTGTGAGGGAATATATTTAATGGTTTCTTTCAAGGTTCTTATGAGAAAACATGTCTCTGATGAATAAAAGTGTTATTGTTTGAAAATAATGAATTATTATACCACACTTGCTTGAAGAAACATTTACATTAAAGGATATACAATTCAGTTTTACAGGTAATACTGTACATAGACGAATAAAACCTTTAAGATATTAAAATAATTTAAATATGTAGTTATCATCCATGTTGTTTAGAGTCTGCCAAGACTACACTTATATTTAATTTGGCAGTTAGTTTGTATATTAGTTTCAGAAACCATATTATATTTAAAGTTCAATAAATATAATGAATAAGGTATCTTAAAACTTGATTAGGCCTACAGTTGCTTGAATGACAAACTTTGTGTAGTTGTCATACATTCAACCTATCACTTAGGTTATAGGCTTGTAGAAAGTATTATTATATTACCTTTTTTTTCAAGTTGGCTCATATCTTGTATATTGCTTTCAGAAACCATATTATGTTGAAAGTTAGATAACTATAATGAAACAAGTTAGCTAAAAACAGTATTACATTTGTTTGAATGACATACTTTGTGTTGAAGTCTTACGTTCAAATTATAATTTAGGTTATAGGCTTAGAGGAAGTACGGTATCTACTAAACCCTGATTTTAGTGGGAATCCCAATTTGTAAGGCTTTATTTCGTACCAGAATACTATCATACATTAATATTTTGGTATGATAAACGGCCATCTAGAACGGAAGTAGAAATTCCCTTTAGGGAGTTCTTTTATACTACCTAAATACTACTATACGGTAGGATTCTGGTACGAGATAAAGCCTTACAAACAAGCTTCCATAAAAACTCATCGTATATATTAGCCTACATCAACTTATTTAAAGGAAAAAACTCACCGGTTTCGAACTTTGTTATACTCTTCAAAGCTTTTACTAACACATTTATTTCATTTAACTAAGCATTTATTGTTGTATATCATATATTCAATCGAATTAATGAACGATGTCAAAATGATACATTGCCTTGTATGGGTGTAAGAGAGAAAGAAATACCTGAAGGTTTCCTTCTCGCTTACACAATGGTATGCAGACGACAGCTCAAAAATGTCAGCCACAGATGTCCATCAAGTTATATTATAGAAATCAATGGAGTAGTCCAACCTTCCCCCTCTAGTGAAAGTTTCTAAGTAGTAATGACTACTGTACTTCAAGGTCACACCTCCCACCCCTTGAGAACTATCATTGGAGGGGATGTTCTAGCTTGTGCGCATATTCAGTACACAAGGCCTACTGTTCATATTTTATTTTCGTGTTGTTCAGTGTGTTATGTAATCTTTAAAGTAAGCTACGTCAAATATTTATTCATCAGTCATAATTAACTTGCATACAATACTGCATAGTGCAGTAATTAAATTGTTGTAGTTAAAATTTACAGTATATAGGTTCATGTGGATTAAACTGTGTTCAAGAAGCCTGATTTAAAAAAATAACAATAATTTTTCAAATAATTGACACTTCTTAATAACATACTTTTTTTTAAACTTGGAAGATGTCCGCTATTAAGAGACTTCACTGAAGTTATTAACTGGGATTACTAAACATAAATAATTTGTTATTTTTTACATAAAATCAATCTAAAATCTCATTTATTTTCTCTCAAAGAATTGCATTGAAGCATGAGGTTTTTTTTTTACTAGGGATTGGATTCACTCGCTTTTTTTTTGGGTGTTTTATGAAAAAAAAGTTATAAGAAAAGGAGTTTTGGGTGATGCTATGTGCTATCAAAAGTTATCTTGTTTTGTGGTTTCTATGGCAATAAGAGTTGCCATGGTTTCTGAATCATCTTTGCAGTCAAACTGAGGCTTACCCTCCTCCAAACGAAAATAATAATAATAATAATAAAGAAGAGGTTTCTTTCTGCAGAGAAATACGAAGATGTTTTGAAAAGAAAAGAAAAAGCTATATATATACCTAAACTCATAGAAAAAAAAAGAGCGAAATAGTAGGACAAAAATATATATTTAGGTCTAAGTAGAGAAAATAAAGTATATATATATATATATATAAACTTTATTTTAATATTATATATAAATATATAATACGATATCAGGNTATATATATATACATGTGATGTACACAACAAACCCAAAAAACAAGTTAATGTTACCAAACAGTATCTTGAAATCCTTCCAAATAATTATGAGAATTCTAGGCTCAAATTACGCCATTTTACTCAGTTGTAGTTTTTAACACAAAGTTTCGACTGATTTTTCTTGAGAGATAAAATCCACAGCACAACTTCCTTCGGAGGGTAAGTAAAGCCATCGGTCCCATATCGATTGTGGTGTATAAAAGAATCCTGGAAAGTTTGTAAAAATACCTTTCCCGCAAAATTGGTGGATCCTTTCTCTCTCGCTTTTATGAATTCTCGTGTGATTATATATTCAGTCAGTTCAGAAAGTGCATTTTAAATACCTAATATAAAAAATTACCTGATCAAAAATAAGATGGCATTAGTTTGGAGAGAGGATGAAAATATCATGATAAAAACACATGTGGTAAAAAATTTCCATACCACCCAAAAAAGAATCGAATCCTAACATTTACATCAACTGCAACCAAATATAATGCCTTAGACCACTTGGCCACCATTACAGGATAAGAAAGCATATTTATTTTATTCCCCCCTACTCCATCATCGACTTTCCAACTACCCGCCTCTGTGGCGTAATTAGCTAACGCGCTAATTCTGTGTTAAGCTATACTGCCAAGGACGGGGATATCGAGTTTCGAATCTCACCTGGGTGAACTGGGGGATGGGGGTGGGAGGGGGGTTGTTTCCTAAATAGTTTTACACTCTCCTTCCCCGCAAATATGTGCCCGCTTCCTCTATATTCTACCTTCCCAATTTCTCACCCATTAGTGTACTTAAGCGTATAACCCGAATGGATGGTAAGACGCGATGCTAGATAAAAAAATAAACTGTCCAATTTTATTTAATGAGTGACTCTTTAAACCAAGCGTGTCAACTAGCAGCTCTCGGACCTTATGACGAATCAATCAACATTGTGTGTGACCCGCTTCGGTGGCCGCATGGTCTAAGGCGTCACGCTTGCAATGGACTAGACTGCCGATGACGGGCAGCTCGAGGCTCAAATCTCGGACGGCTATAATGAGGTTGGTTTTCCACTCTATCTCTACAAGCAAATTCGGGTACACTTCCTATGAATATAGCCTCCTTAATCCATAAAATCATTAGCGTATAAGCCAAATGGGTAGTAAGATGCGGTGCTAAAAATAAACATACGTTGTGGTCCAATGAGTTTTTATTAGAGAGGTATGCTCGAATACTTGGTTCCTTTAATCCCATTGTATTAAGGGGCTGGTTAACACTCGTTCCCCCATAAAAACATGATATTACAAAATAAAAGATTGTGTCAAAACCGTTTCATGGATTTGAAATCGGTTTTCACCAATGAAAAGGGATTTATATTATCTAGAAGGAAGACTCTGTATAACTCTTACTGATCATATTAATTAAACTATACAATGAAAACTATCACATTTTCAGCCTCGCACTACTTCATTAAGTTAAATATTCCAAATTGAATCTTACTATATAAAGCAGAACTATTTTTACTTCAATTTTATTGGATTATAATTTTTATTTAGTGTTCTATTATTTATTTATTTTTAAATGAATAACTACTTTAACAATATTAATATGGATGTAAGTATTAATGTTGGAAAAAGAAGAAATCACAAGGCTATATAGTATTTTTCTATTGGTTTTAGCTCTTTATTTATAATTTATTACTTTAATACTAAGCTTTAAAAGTTTATTTATAAAATTAAAATTTGAAATAGTTTGGTAACCGTGGTGTAACGCTACTTGTAGGAATACCGGGAACTACGTGTACTGTTTAGCAATTTACAAGGGTATTCTATTTAAAGCGTTGCCACGATCGTTTTAGAAGTGACGAGACAGACCATTTATTTCAATATTGTGAAGCTTTAAAATTATGTTCCCACTGTTTTAAATCATAAATAGGAGTCAATGTATTTGCCTAAGAGTGGTAGGCCTAATATTTATCGATATTTAAGGTGATAAAATTGTCAAACAGAAATCCACAAACATATAATAAATAATAATAATAATATACGGCCGATATTTAATTAGTGTAATTTGCGATTTTGATTGTATTCGCATTATATTAATATTACCAATGTATAGTTGTTATTTTTCATTATGTGTCGTAAGTAATATTTTACTAATGAAATTTTTTTAAATGTGTGTATAATTATTGATTCAATAAAACGTTGTTTAGAATAAATCAACATTAGCATACTATCATGTTTTAATGTAAAAATGTATGCATACTAATAAAATTGTACTTACTATTAAATAATTAATAAAATTTTATTAATTAATATGTATTATTGATTTTGTAATTTAATTCATATTCACAGTTATGGCATGGTATGGATTCGAGGAGACTTTAGGCTATCACTTCAGTATATATTTATTCTTAGCACCGCGTCTTAATATTATCATTTTTTCTATTGTGTACTTGTCTGATCTATACCCATTTAAATGCAATAATAGGGTATAGGAAATAGTAAGATAAAATTTAGAGATATTGTAACCACATTTGCGTGGAGGTAGAATGGGATACATAAAAAAACTCTTTGTAGACACACACCCGGGCAGGATTTAATGCCTGACCTCCCCATCACTGGCAAACCAGACCATACCCCCAATTTGATTACGAATGAACATATCTAAGAGCTAGAAAACTTCAAATTCGTGTATGCTTTGGCCAGGATGAATTTCAATGTAAGACCAAACCAGTTAACAAATGCATTGCCTTCTATTTGTGACAATCTTAGGTACTCCCCCCTAATAGCTCTCGTCAAGGCTATGTACAAGTTTAGACTCTAAAAACCCACCACCCATCAATATACAGAGGTGATTGCTACCTGCGATAGAGGTTTCAGAGAATTGTAGCTTTGTTTTGTTTGTTTGCTAACTCAGTCTCAAACTTTGAATGGGATGGACTCTAAAGTGCTGATAGTTCTGGCAACACTGTGGGCTGACTGAGCCGCCGAAGACAAAGTATAACTCAATTGGTTTCTTCAGGATACCGTAAATTAGGGGCTGGCGCTGATGCGACTCTTCACTTCCAACGACCATTGACAAGGCCCTTAAAGGGATTCTAGATTCGCAAACACTTGAAAAAATAATCTCTAATACACGTGTGTAGTTGAAAGAATAACAAAATCACAGGAGATAAAAAAAGAACAAAGCTGTATTACAAATTCACTAAATGTCCGACACTATAGCCTGGTTTGTAACGTGTCTTACTACTGATATAAGGATGCTATGTTCGATTCCTGGTATGGTCAAAAAACTTATAATTGGTGAACTGTGGGCTTCCCCTTACACTGTGATGAATTAACGGCTGGGGGCTGGATGTTGTGTCTGTTCTAGATTTAAGTTAGTTAATAAGTCGTGTGCTGATATAATGAGTGAGTCGGTTAGTAAAGTGCACGTTAAATACCTCAAATAATTTTTAAGAAAAATGAAGGTACAAAAAAAAAGTATTCTCTTAATGGTTTATGATGCAAGAGACATAACAAACAAAATATCATTTGTCACTGGCACCAAACATTAAATAATTTTTTAGTTTCAATTTTTAATATTTTCAGTTTAACCAAAATTGTACCTTTTTTAAAAAAAATTGGAGAGTTCTAATTTTTATCAGAGATTCGAAAGAAAACTTCAGATTCGGTTTCAAGAAATAGAGGATTTGACCCATCTCTAACAGATACGCCATTTGGGAATATTATGCCTTAATACCTTCAGATTCAAAACCTTTCACAGACGGTCAAATTTCTAATCAACGCTTGTTTGACACTGCAAATAATCGTGCATTAAGATTAGAGGGTGAGTTTTATAAACTGATATCTTAGTTTTCAATTTCTAATTTAAAAAAATCAACTAATTTAAAGCTATTTATGCTTGAATGTATGGCAATAACTTGTTTGTTTTTTGTAATGCGGTTCTACCAGTATATAAATGTTCAATATGGCCTTTTATTTAGCGCCACGTCTTACTACCCACTCGGGTTTTCACGTATCTGTACTAATTACGCAAATGGTATTAAATAATAGGAAGGTTATATTTAGAATAAGTGTACTCACATTTGCGTGGAGGGAGAGTGGAAAACAATTTTATAAAAATTACCCTCAGTACACCAGACCGAGATTCTAACCCCGTCATCGGCAGTCTAGTCTACTGCTAAAGTAGCGCCTTAGATCACGTGGCCAGCGAAGTGGGTTCCATAAGACAAAACCCCTAATAAGAAGAATTTATCCCTACCATTATGATAACATGAGCTTCCAGTTTTCAAATAACGGGCTTACTATATAAAGTCAGACTTGTTTATTTACAAAGTAAATTGCTATATTCATATGCATCTATAACTGTATTAACAACTATAGTAGCTTGGCTATTTAATATATCATATTTTGCTATTGACTATATCATAAATGAAGCCTAGTATAATTTATAAACATAGGAACGTCCTCGTTGAAATACTTCCACCCTCCTTTTTAACTCACCCTCCCCTCGAAACACGTACGTAATTCCTGAAGCGCGCGTTTTGAATTCATATCCCATAATGTTTCTAACCCCAACTACCCCTTGTTTCCCTCTCCCCCTCTAAAAAAAACGCACCCCCTCCCTGCACAAACGCACCCCCTCCCTGTACGAACACACCGATTCTACGCGTTTAATTTGCGTAGCTCCCTGCTTGAAAGGATGCCTTGCTTCTTAATGAAGGTAATTCATATTAATTAATACACAAGACAAGCTTCACTGCTCCAATCCGCCACACACCCTTATTCTTCTCCCTCTTCAACCCTTCCACCCCTATCGCCTCCACTTCTCTCGTCCCTCAATCCCTCCTTCTTGGGCCATATCACGCAATGCGTATCGTGTGCTTACTCTTGTAGGACAGGGGAAGAGAATCCAGGGGGGAAAGGAGGGTGAGCATATTTTTGCATACTATTACGCGGTGAAAGGGTTGGCTCGTTGGCGGAAGACCTCTCTCTTTAAGGAAATCGGATTGGTTGGGGTGGAGGGTTGGAGGGCGGAGGGGGGAGGGGGCAGGTGTTTTGCGCGTCTTATTTTAAAGAAGAGCAGTAACTTCTAGACCGCAAAAAAAAAGTGTGTCTGAACTCTTTAAGAGTGTCTATCATAGTAGGCCCAATTCAGCTCCCGGCTCACGCGAGGTATGGGAAGTAAAAGGGAAAATAAAATACCTACGATACGCCAGAAATGTGTGCAGTGCATTCGTATTTGAATGATTACTCAAGTCTTTCCGTGGTGACGATGGGGGGGACAAAGCGACAAAGTTTCTTGTTAATAACTACAGTGTGTCCCCATTGTCCAACAAAGAAAATATCGAGTCTGCAAGAACAGTGGGTTGGGTTTGACTTGGCCAGGCCGGTGCGGTCGTTGTTTTGTTTGATCGTTGTTGATGGGCCACATTTAACTCTACTGGAATGGTAACTCCCGGAAAAATATTGAAATGAATCGTTTCAAGTTTGGCTCTCTCATCACCTCCTCTCCACGCATGCGTCGAGAACCCATTTCAGGCGTTGTTGCTCTGTCACGTGATTGGTCGATTCCCCTTCTCTTCCTTTCCTAGTCAGGTGTCAATCGGGGAGCCTATTTAATATGATGTATCACCTAAACTAGGCACAGAACTATATTGGCTAAGCTGCAGTACTCGTTAAAAGCTTTGTTTTTCTTCGTTAATAACCAGCTACACGAGAGATCTACTCAGACTCAGCCGTGGCCAGGAACAGCGCCAGGTAGCGCCCCGCCACGTGGAGGATAAACAACCAGGGAACTTCGTGGTCTGATTACTCAACTTAGAGAGATGGTCCGTTAATTTGTGCACGTGTCCTATAATCCCATTAGGGATTTTTAGGTATTATCTAAAAGTCACTTTCTGACAAGTTATTTGCTAACCTAAGCCAAGAACTTGGCGTAGTTCCACTGTGTTGTAATCTGTGTGTCTGATTTAACTGGGTAGCAATCTGTCGCTTAACGACATTGCTATGTTTATTTCTAGGTTAGATATTGTTATTTAATTGCTCTTAATGGCTAATTATATATGTAGCTTAACTGCGGCTCATTTGGTTCTCTCCGAACAAAACTTGTTTATTATGGTGGTGCCTTGTTGGTCTGGCTTGACCTGTTGTGTTTCAAGTCGCTGTGTTTACACCTAATACAGTGTGGTTAGGATGAACAGTTTGCTGTATTAGGTGTAAACACAGCTTACTAGCTTTAAGTTACCCTTCTAATCTGAAATAGGCATTAGGTAATTGTCGCCTAACGACTCCTTGTAGTTCATTACAGTATTTTGTGTGCACAGCCTAGCATCTCCAAAGATGTCCTTTAGCTAGAACGAGACACTCAGTTTACCTTTATACTAGGGGAACGTCAGCACCTAGAAACCAGGGACCAGCTATCAGGTGTACATGGCCTAATTAGGCCTTTGCCTGAGTCAATTGCCTCGTGTAATTATATACTTTCTAATATCACCTCATAAAGCTCCA
The DNA here is from genome assembly GCA_902151455.1 of Timema bartmani. Lineage (NCBI taxonomy): Eukaryota > Metazoa > Arthropoda > Insecta > Phasmatodea > Timematidae > Timema > Timema bartmani. Next base: position 67,705 of record CABFWB010002418.1, read on the forward strand.
TTAATATAGGAATTAACCCAGTGAATCAGACAGCCTGTTGTTTGAGTGCTAGGAAACTCAAAATATTAGTATCAATTAAAAAGGCTATTTATGACGAGTCTAATTAATTGTTCATTATGGCTTGTTTTCTCAACTACATGCTCAATGTTTTTGTATAATGTTGTATACTCAGAGAACTCACCACGACACCCATCAATGGGTAACTTCAATTGTATGTAACTTATTATATATTCAATAAAATATTGTATGTCTTATAAGGGTTCTTTCAATCATAAGACCCCCCCCCCCCCTTAGTGGAGGTGTATGTCACTACTATGACATAATGAAGATCTCTGCACAGTGTTCATCTGTGAAGCCATTCTAAAATGGTAAAAAAAACGGCCTTTTCATTACAGTTTTTATCCAAATATCACTTAATATTTCGACAATGTTCTGTAGCCAGGTGTCCTGACCACTACACCACAGGGCCGGTTAGTAAGCGGACAGTTAAAGTTGTATGTGAAGACGCCAACAGTAGCAAGGAGCTATCTAAATTACTCCAACCCAACTTATTCAACTACATCACACTGTGCATCTCATAAAGTTCACAGTACCCAACACACCAAGCCCTTCCTGACAGATCAGCCCACTGGTGTGAAAGGCAGCCACACTCTTGAATTTTATTGTGTTATTTTTTTTCTCCTTAGTGTTGTCAAACCACTATTCGGAATAATGTTTTTTTGATATAGGGAAGGGGTCATTTGGGATGAGCTTATGGAAACCAAGAGGGATGGTGGCCCGAACCACTGGTCTAAAGTGACAGCTGCATAATACAACCTCTTGTCTTATGATTGACAATTTGACATGATGACAGTCGCTTTAACAAACATTGACAACCTGTCGGATAGGTGTAATTGAGTTCTGAATTGATTATCCTATATGTCTCGAGATGTTTTTTTGAATAAAACCTCCATCATTGGACACGTGGGCTCAGGCGTTAGTTTAATCCGGTCTAGATTTGCCTTCGACCGGGAGGTTAGAGTTTGAATTCCGGCTGGGTGTACTGAAGGTAGTTTTTTCCAATATGGTTTTCACCTCTCCTTGAGGGAAAATGTAGGTATATTTCCTGTAAATTCCACCTTACTTACACCATTAATGTAAATATATATACGGATAGCCCGGGAAGTTAGTAAGACGTGGTGAGCGCACAAAATTAGGACATAAATTCGTTTATCAACTTTTTAGAATTAATATTTACACTCCACAATAACATGTGAATATTAAAAAATCAATCAAAAACTAAATTCTTAAATTCATAATTTAATTAATTCATATTAAAATAATAATGTTACATTTATCACACATTACATTCCAGTTGATGAAACATTTCAATAGATAAAATATTAAATTTAACCTACATATATCATTATAGAAACACTATCAGATAGATTAGGGTAAAGATATTCGTGAAGGTAAGAAGAAAATCAATTAATGGTTGAGTATAAGTTTTCAGCTTTTTAAGAACACATATTTATTTTTAAATATAGATATTTGAACGTATCCATAAATAGATCTCATTCTATACTATATAAAGCCGTTATTAAAAAGTATTTGGTTGCATTATGTCTACAATTATTGCTTTAAATCTTTTGTACATACTCCAATGGTTAACTTTAGTAACCTGATGTCATTCGTCTACAAAAAAATCATTGAATTTAATATGAGAAAAATGACTTAAGTAATGTACTGCCTATTCGCGGTAATCCGAGTCATTCTGATTAAAGCGTAATATTATATATTTACTTACTTTGGATAAGCTATGTTGATTCAGTAACTAGGACCAGTTGGATACATAAGGCTTAGTAGACAATGCTTGTAAAGTGTCACCTTATGTGCATTAGCTACTATATTAAATTTGGCTTTTAAAAAAACAAATTTAGCTTTTCGTGGAATGATGTATGAATTCCTAGTAAATTAGTGAAACACAGGTTTTGAAAATGGTTAGATATCAAGACCTAAAATTTGAATTGGTTTCAAGTTTTGATGTCGTGATAAAAATCTGCTAATGAGAAATTTAAAAAAAAATAATGTCAGAAGTGGGATTCGAACCCACGCCCACAGTAGTGGACTGCGACCTGAACGCAGCGCCTTAGACCGCTCGGCCATCCTGACTTGTTTATAAACTTGTTGAAAATGTTGTTTATATTCACTAACAAAATTTTAAATAATATTTAAATTAGTTTTAGGTTATTGTTACACTTTTGTATAAAATATAAAGCAACTAAACATGTTATCATTGTGCAAGTTAATTGTGAACGATAAATATAAGTTAATTTTAAGAAATACTAGCGTGATCAAAATAAATTGTGACAATCGTATTTGCAGCTCTAAATAATGTATCTTATCATGTATAATGCATATTTTAAAAAAAAACTCTCATGGAAGCCCTATACATTTTGAATAAAATCATTATAGCCATTTCCATACAATTTTTAATTTTCAAAATTAGTCACCTGTAAACTACCCTTATATTGAATTATTTTTAAAAATACGAAAACGGTGCTATTAATCACGTAAAACAATCCACAGATATCAATTTGGAACAAAGTCATTAGTGATTTTTTTTAAATATCGAATTTTACAAAATCAGTCAGTAGAAAACTAACTAGGCCTACCCCTAATTTTAAAGCTAAAATAAAAAATCACGATTTCTACAACTAAAAATATCAACCGTTTCGGCTGTATCTCCAAACACAGAGAAAAAGACAGACAGACCGACGAAAAAAGTACATACGGAATTGTTACACCTAACTTTTAAACTTTTATTTAGTTCGGGGGCAGGTAAAACGTCAAAATTCATCATAATCTCGAAATAGAAAATGTTCACGATTCCATTACGTTCATTCTAAGAGAAAGTAAAAATGACAATAGTAATATTACAAGTCCATGGAAATTAACAACATAATAACGTAGGTGATGGTAATTACTTAAAGAACCCTTCATAATTAAACTGGGTTCATCCAATTTATATAAAATTCAATGTTACTAAACATTCAAGTAGTCTTAAGCAATCAATGGACAACCTCCTTTTCCCCCCCTAATAAATTCAATTCATCCTCATTTAGGAGGGTAAAAGTGATTTGAGGGCTGTAGGGTAAAAAGGAAGAGCTGTTTTCCTGATGGGTAAATTAAAGACAAGAGTAGGGGATAGTAAAAGGGGGAAGGGGGAGGATTTGATCGGCATTGGTTTTTCACACGACTCGATAAGTTTTACCCTACCTCCCTTTTGATGGCGTTGTGTAATATTGTATTGATAATATTCTCCTATGACGTCATAAACACGTGTGCCATGAACCTTTAATAGTGTTTTATTTTAGGGGTGAGAAGATTCGAGGGTTTTGAAGGAGTATAAGGGTTGAGAATTAGTGAGTATCTGAAATTAGGTTTAGCGTGATGTGGGGTCTTCAATGTATGTCTAGGCTTCAGATTAAATATTGTTTAGGGTAAAAGAGGATGGGGGGTGGGGAGGAAGGAATCATCCTTTTTGATAGACACTGAACAGTCATATCGGGTTTTTAATTGCATGTTTAGTCGGTCAACCGATCTGCAAGCAAGGAGGAAGAGAAAAATAGGTTGTTGTTTTTTACCATTCCCTTTTTGTTCGGCATTCAAACAACACTCACTTTACTATTTCCGTCTGAAAACCATTGATTTGCATTCTAATATTACATTTTCCTTGTTTTCTATTCTAGATAGACATATTATGCATCTGTAGACATTTTTAATCAACATCCTGACAGGAAGATACCTACTATAGACCAAATATCCTGAGTTGTAGACGATTTAAAAAAAAATCTTAGTGGCCCTATCTTATAAGCTATGTCATAATGTAGTTTCTATAAAAGTATTTAAACGTACACTTTCTGAACACACCTTATTATAGTCCCTATCAGTACATGACCTATAAACTAACTTAAATCTAGAACAGACGTAACACCTAGCTTAGGGCCGGGTTTTTTTTTAGCACCGCGTCTTACTACCAGCTCAGGTCATACGCCTATGTACTAGTTACTATATTGAGTTAGGAACGATGAAGGTTTAATTTAGAGGAAGTGCACCCGCATTTGCATGGAGGGAAAGTGGAAAACCACTAAGGTAAAATCACCCTCAGTGCACTCGACCGGGATTAAATCCCAATTTGCCCTTCTTCGGCAATCTAGCACGATAGCAGTGCGTTAGACCACGCGGCCACCAAAGCGAGTCTCCGGGTTGTTAATTAATAACTTTGAGAGGGGTAGCCTCGCTTAAAACTCTTCACACACACACGAAAAGGGGAAAAAAAATATCTCTGGCTTAGTATACATGGTATCTTAAAATGTAATAAGGCTTTTTTGGTAAGCTAAACAAAATTGTGACAAAGGGAAAATAAAGGCATTTAAAAGCCCCTTGACATCACAACAAAATATGAGTTTTTTTTTTGTTTTGTTTTTCTAGCGCCGCGTCTTACTAACCTTTCGGGTTTTAAGCCTATGTACTAATTACATTCATGTGTTAGGGATTAGACAGGTTTAACTTAGAGGACGTGCACCCACATTTTCGTGGGGGTGGAGTTGAAAACCATTTTGGGAAAACCAAGTGCACCCGACCGGGTTCGAACCCTGATTTCCCCACCTTCGGTAGTCTAATCCAACATGAGAGTAGCGCGTTAAATCATGCGTCCACTGGGTGTCATTAATTTCACTATTAAACTTACTGTCATCAAAAAACATTTTGTAGCTAGTAAACATCAGGGGTACATCGAGTACAGCCTGAATATTAGCGCATCACTGTTTGTAAACTACATTATTTTAAATACTATTTGGATTCGAACCAAGTTCTTCTAAACCTCTAGACGTCATCCACACAACCCTTGAGTCAAATGGACGTGATAGAATAATGAAAAGCCCTGATTTAAACACTCGCAGGGTAAATTACTGTATTACCCCTCTCTGCGCGCATGATTTACGAGCTGTGTCTTCCGTAATGGTTTTATGGTCAACGGGTCTTGCCATGATGTCAACCGATTTTTTTTTATTACTAGTATGATTTTTTTATTCGACCGATAGAGGGCAGACGCCACCGTGATGTAAGCACTTGATGTGCACTTAAACCAACGCTCCCCTTCTCCCCCGCCCCTTCCTTTAACATACCCTATATCCTCCCCACCCTTCCCAAACCCCTCTACAAACGGTTTCCCGCAGTCTTGTCCCAACACATCTACCACCGCGTTCTTTTATAGTATGACGTCATTCGTCATTACACATCCCATACAAGGAGAGTCTTGAGAAGGGGGAAAATAGAGGAAAGAGCGGGGGTGGAGGGGGGAGGTTGGAGGCTGGCTTGAGTTGGTGCAGCATGCTTCAAACCAACGATCCAATTTTCATTAGAAGTGTCTTATCTGACAGTTATGAGAAATAAAAAAAATTGTATTTTCATATATTTATACTTCAAGTCATCTGATCTACAGATATATCAACCATTTCACGATCATGTCGTGAGGAATAACACCTTCCTTTAAGAACTTTGGTTAATATGCCTCTTTGTTTGCAATTCCCTATTTATTAGCTTTATTTTTCTAAACTATATTTCTATAAGCAGGTATTTGTTTGTACAGTATATATATCACTCCATTGGTATCAAATGCATTGTGATTTGTAAAGGAAACTAGAATCTATGTTTCTACGGAACGATATTTTATTTATTTTGGTCAAAAATGATTTACTGCAAAAAACTCCGCCCTTAACTCGCGTCTCCTACACTCTCACTTTAAAGGGGGCCGCCTCGGTAGACAAGAAACTACCGTGCAGATGTTCAGCTCCAAAGCAATACTTAATCAGTGATGCATTATTTAGCTCACGTCAAAATGAAGTCAAAAGATACCAACAGGGCTGTTTTTCTTTATTAACACTATATTTTTAGTTTTATTAATAGAAAAAAAAATGTAAATATGTGTAATTAGCTCATTTTAAACGTATTTTTAAGCAAGTTTGTTGAGTTAGGAGACTAGGCGTAATAAAATAGGGCCCTAGATTTTACCTTCTTCTAACTAATACAGTAATTTTTTATAGGCTCACAACAGAAAATTTTAAGATGTTTGAGAACTATTTTTGTAGTTTAAGAGAGTTAAAATAGTTACTTTTCTACTGAACAGTGTCGCCACCAAGACAATCTCTTAAGCAGTGTTCAGACTAGCGAGTCGAGCCTCGTGAACGTTGGATAAATGGGTTCGTCGTAATGCTTGCAGCAACCCGGTGAATGTCGGTATTTCGACAAACATCAAAGGATGTTACGAGGCTCGGCTCAAAACTCACCGGACGGCGCTGCGAGCCGAGCCTCGAGCCGAACCACTTGCAACTCTATATTATTTTTTTATTTCCAGTTAACCTTCCGTCACACGCTCTTGAAATATTAGCTGAGCATTTGCGTGTTGTTAATTTTACCACACCTTAAAATGTTGTTTGAAATTTTTTTTAGTTGAAATATTAAGTGCGAATTTTTCTATAAAACAAGGGAAATTTTTAAAATAATATTTTCAACACCCCTTCTAAGATAATGTATCAATGTTTATTTGTTGGTACATGTTCTTATTTTTTGCTACGAAGCCGGCAGTTTTCTATTGAAAAATGTCAAAATTATCAATATCTGACCACTGTTAAAATTATAGAGGAGGTGTGTATATAAAAAGTATAACTTAATCAACATGATTCTATTCTTGAACAAACCGTTTCCGAAAAGAAAATTGTAAAGCAATAAAAATTCTTGAAGATAACCGTTTGTTCCCATGGCTTTGCATTTCCACGCCAAATGAAAAGGGCCAATCGTCTTAATAAGACTTATGCACTTCATCGGTAAAATATTGTGTTTCCAGATAATTTTACCCGAATTATGACTTTACTTATTTCTTGTTTTTTTAGCTCCACGTCTTACTACCTGTTTAGGTTTTACGCATATGTACTAATTAGCTAATGAGTCAGGGATGAGGAAAGTTGAATCTAGATTAAGTGTACCTGTATTTGTATGGAGGGAGAGTGTGAAACCATTTTGTGAAAACCTTCCTCAATTAAAAAAATATTGAATCCTTTGGTTCTCCATTACACACATTCATTTATAGTAGCTTACTGATGACTCATTTTTGTCAGAAATCTTTTTAAGGGATCTAATGATTTTGTTCCAAATATGTATCGGAGAACTATTTTTACATGATTAATAATAATGCATCTTTATTTTTATAAATAAATTTAATCACGAAAAATTATAGAAAATATATTTCACAAGCGATTGAAGAAATGTCAATAAAACAAAACAAGTCCATGTTTATCGTGAATCTTCGTACGCACATAAAATACAGTTGCTGAAAAAGTTACAAAAAAATTTAGCATTTGAAGTTGTCAAATATGTTTGATGCGAGCGAAGCCGCGAGAAAATTCTAGTTCATAATGAACACATAAGTCATACATACTCAAGGCCTTAAAGATGTCCTTTTTGTTAAAGGGAGCAAACGCCATTTTTCTATGATATATTTTTTATCTTGCCGGGTATAGAATCCAGGAAACATTGAAAAGTAGGTAGACTCGCTACGTACTGAGATAAGGTGGCTGAGTTGCATAATTATTGATCAATATAACTCAATAAATAAATAATTAGTCCAGCAAATGTAAACAATTGAGGTGGTTTTCTACTGTGTAGTATTTTAACTAATACACAATTTAAACACGATATTATATACGATTGTTGTTCAAAGCTTAGCTGAAATCTACAAAGTAATAATATCCAAATGAATTTTGATCAAAATAAGCTGAAAATAATTATTTTTAATATGTTGGTCTCCCTAAAAGCTACTCGTATACAACTAGATAATGTTTAAATTTTGAGGATTGTTGTTAATCTGTGTCATGCCATTTTGATAAGTTTCATTTAGTTAAGTGTAATCTAGAACATTTTTTTTCAACCAAAGCACTTTATAATAATTCCTAAATAATTTCGACAGTGTGAAAAAAATCACTGAAAGCCACACATAGAAAACCATCCCGACTAGACCAAGTTAAAGTATGATTGTATATTAATAAGTACTCAGATATTACTAATTATAATTTGAAAATATATTCAAAGCATCGTCTTTATGTCACCTATAATATAATCTGTAATGATGAATTACTATGACAGGGTTGTAATTCATTATACAATGTCAAAACAAACATAATAAAAACGTATTTAAAACATAAATATGTATTATAAATATTTAGCTTTAGGTTTATAAGTGTTACGAATAATTAAAATCATTACCTATAAAAGTTTATTGGAATTAATATAGTTTTTTAAAATTATTTTACAGGAAACAGCCAGTGGTGAGAAGAAGCTGTGTTAAAAAGAACCTAAATAAACCTTACCGGTGTATTAGGGTGTATATTTTATTTGTACAAAGTGTACGCAGAAGAATGAATTTTTATTTTTTTTGTCCTCTCTCGGTATTGTGTCGATGCATCCCCTATTCCTTCTTCCCTCAAGACCAATCTCCTAGCTGTGTTCCCACCCTCTTTATCAAATTGTTCGTTTCCTCCTACTCCCTCAAATTCATTCCCTAGTCTCATCAAGTCTTTCCCTGTCATTTTCCGCCCCCCTTCTCGATCTTGTTTGACCCTCTTTGCTAGGCCCACACCCCTCCCTTCCTATACCATCCCCTTAGCTACCGCCACCAAAGTGTTAGGGGAAGCTGATACTAGAATCAAGGCGTATCTCATCTCCGTATCCCTCTAATGGAAGTAGGGGAGGGGGTAGAAGAAATTTCCGAACAGGATGAACGCGTGGCTTAAATAAAAAAAAAGATCAATAAAAGAAAAAAAAAAACTTTATAAGGACAGTAGTTTTCATAGCTATCGGGAGGTCAAGAAGATAACCAACAAGGGATAACCTTGGTTCGGTGGCCGCATAGTCTGACACGCTACTTTCGTATAAGACTAGACTTTTGAAGATGAGGAGATCAGGATTTAATCCTGGTCGGGGGTACTGAGGGTGCTTTTTTCTAAATGGTTTTCCCCTCTCACTCCACGCAAATTTGGGTGCACTTCCTCTAAATTTAAGCCTTTCTAATCTCTTAGCACATTTGTGTAATTAGTACATAGACGTATAACCAGAACGGGTGTAACAGAACGCATTGCTAAAAAAGACAAAGGATCAACATAATGTTTCATTTATTATCACTACTAATTAAAGTTTTTTTCTTATAGGGGTATTTAACGTACACTTTATAAACATCACAGGCCCGTGATTTGCGACACAACTGGTTCAATACTTTGAATTATTCTTTAAGAATCACGTCTTAATATCCGTTCGGGTTAAACTCAAATTTACAAATTACGCTAAAGTGTTAGGAGTGTGGATGGTTGATTTCAGAGAAAGTGTAGCAGCATTTTAATGGAGGGAGGGTGGAAAACCACATAGAAAAAACTTCTTTTATTACACCCGAATGGGACTCGAACCCCGATCTCCCTCCGTAATCAGCAGTCTAGTTATACGTTCCAAGAGTTACGTCATTGACAAGGTGGTCATGGAAGTGTGTGAGATTTGAATTAAAGCCCTTGACCCTGCCGAATGCAAGTCTAAAACCTATTTTGTGGGATGGTGGGTGGGAGGGTGAAAGGCGTGGCGTGGCTTCACAACCGACCAAAGTATACCTTCCACACCAACAAGAACAGATGAATCACGGAAACCGTAGATGGCGCTATCTACCGGACAGGTCTTGCGGAAAAGTCATACGTTTGGAAATACCAGTTTTCTTGAGAACGTAGGAAATGTTTATGTTAATATTTTCAACATCCCTCCTAAGATAATGTATCGATGTTTATTAATTGTTACATTTTCTTATTTTTTGCTATGAAGCCGGCAGTTTTCTATTGAAAAATGTCAAATTTATCGATATTTGATCACTGTTAAAATTATAGAGGAGGTGTGTATATAAAAAGTATAACTTATTCAACATACTTCTATTCTTGAACAAACCGTTTCCGAAAAGAAAATAGCAAGACAATAAAAATTCTTGATGATAGCCGTTTGTTCCTATGGCTCTGCATTTACACGCTGAATGAAATGGGCCAATCGCCTTAAGTATACTCTGCATCTATGGTCCAATTTTCATTGTAATAATCCTATCAAACATCTAGAAAAGTTATTAAATCAATCCTCACGTAATTATAAGTCAAGTCATGTAATAGTCATGTCACTTTTGATTGATCATATAAATGCCCATAAAATAAAATTAATAACAAATTAAAATACTATAAATGATGACTGTAAAAAAATATGTTTGTATTTTATAAATATTTCTTTTTACCATAATCCTACTATACGTGCCACGTTGTCAGTACTGTTTCATTATTCTATATCAGATTCGGTTACCAGGTAGTTTTACGTCTCCAACGAATGAATAGACTACAACCCGTATCGCTGGGCAAGCAGAATAAATGTCAGGCTCATCTATCTGGGCTCACCGGTGAACACGGAGGTCGGACTTCTAGTCCAGGCCTGATGTACCAAGAGAGAATTTTTATTAAATGATTTCGCATTCTCTATCTCTCCCCACACAAATACTGTTACATTTTCTCTTTACGATTAAGTTAGTTCGCAAGTCACGCGCTGATATTATCAGTCGATTTAGAAAAAAAACTCGCTTCAAGTGACACCCAAGTGTGAGCCATTCAAAAATCCCTTCTGTCCCTCACCCCTCTTAACAAGTACGCAGACAATGAGTCATCCGGGGCAAGTAAATTATCAAGTAATGAGTCAAAACCATCCATCGAGCTGTTTAATTTGCTTTTGCCCTCCGCAAACATTTCTCTTCTTTCAGTTGTTGTTTTTTTTTATCACATCGCGCAGCTCACAAATCAACTGGCGAAAGGGAGGGGGTGAAATGTAAAAATGGTGTGAGGAGAGAAATCAGTCAACGCAAAGAGAGAGAGAGAAAAAATATTGGGTTGAAAGGGTGATCGACGCCATATTGAATAAAGAGGTGGATGAGAGTGGGATATATATATATATATATACACACACACATATACAGTATGTTCGGAAACTCATCGCCCAAACTGCATATATAGCTTGTTTAAACCAAAAGTAATACAACATATTTATACACTTACATCCGGAAACTATGCTAATAACATTAAATTGTGTTTAAAATTTCGAATTACAGCACCTGAAGATCAAAGCTGTTCAAGCATGCGTGTACAACAAGTTGCACAAGAGCTAGGCACATGGCTCTGCACATGTAATAATGGCAAAAACTTTATGTGATGTAGGGCCGCTTATGAAGACCCTCAAAAAGGGTTTGCATTTCTAGATGGACTGGTATGTTGTTTACTATTAAGATGGGGTGCTAGTGAGCGCGAATTTAGTGCGCTAATTTTGCAGTTTTAATAGCATGAACATTTTTTGAACAAAATAAATCAAATTTTTCTTCTATAGAAACATATAGTTTAGTTTTCTGCACGTGCTAATCTCAACAGTTTTTGAATATCTGTTAAGGGGGTCCTAGAATTTAGTGACAACTTTTTCTCTTAATTTAAAAAGTTTGTCACCAAATGCCACCATGCTCATGCCAGATATTCAAAAACTGTTGAGATTAGCACGTGCAGAAAACTAAACTATATGTTTCTATAGAAGAAAAATTTTATTTATTTTGCTCAACAAATGTTTATGCTATAAAAACTGCAAAATTAGCGCGATAAATTCGCGCTCACTAGCACCCCATCAACTGTGGTATGTTCTGCTGCCGTGCTCCAAGATGTCAAGGTGTGCAGTGCCATGCGCCTAACTCCTATGCAACTTGTTGTACACGTATGCTTGAACAGCTTTACTCTCTCGGTGCTGTACGCTAAAACTTTGAACACAATTGGATGGTACTAGCATAGTTTTACGGATGTAAGTATATACGGATTTTGTATTACTTTTGGTTCAAACAAGCTATGTGTGCAGTTTGGGCTGTGAGTTTCCGAACCCTCTGTATATGGAGTGTCATCCCTGAGTTGACACAATCACTGACTGTGGGGTGTGTGTTTTTGGTGGTCTGTGGAGGGGGAGGAGGAAAAAAGAGTGCAGATGAGGGAAACGGCGAAACGAGATGACAGACGGGGTATTGGAAGGTGGGGTAAGGGATTGGAGAAGGGAGGGGGTGGGGGTTAAAACACATGCGAGGTCTCTCACATCCACACATCGGAAAATCAGGAAGAAATCAGATAAAAGCAGACGTAGAGAATCATCCAGTGTTGGGGGGGGGGGAAAAAAAAGGAAAACTGTGTCGTTTTCAATGGAGAACATCCGGAAGGGAATTATCCGAGAGACACAACGTGTTTTTTTTACTCACTCAGCGATATCCATACTTTTCATCAGCGAGGCTAGTTACATTTTTTTTTTTGCGTACGCGTGAACAATTTTAATGTGTATGTATATATATATATTTTTTTTTTTAGAAACTCTTCCCGTTTGCCTTGTTTTAATTCGTTTTTCCACTTACTTGATCAAGGGGCATCCTTTGTCTGGCAAACAAATGTCATAGGTCCATTTTATAATTATTGTAATAGGGGCCACATTTGTACACACCCCATATTACACTGTCATATTTATTTCATAACATTTCTTCAAGAAAATTTAAAGATGTAACTTTCATCATACATCAAAGATATTTGATAAAATAATATATCATACAAATAATTGATAAAAAAAATTCAATTTTTGGAATATGTGCTACAATTGTATCAAAGTAAATGGCTAAAACTGAAAGAATAACCTTAACACGCGTAGAAGGGAAAAAGTATACAATACAAACATAATGTTACTCTTGTATGACACAAACTACAAACTTATAGGATTCGTCAAGTGTGTGATTTCCTTTTAATTAATGGATCAAAATGGAAGAAAATTCTTGTAATTACATATATTGTACAAACTTTGGGGTAAATGTAATGTAATAATACATATTTGATCAAAGAATTCGTTAAATCTTTTATCGTATATTTTTATAAAATAAACATGTTCTCAATTTTTTTTAAGGCAGTGTCTTAATGTATATCTTTTGAATCTTGATATCTGAAATAGAAACGACCCGACACATAGCGGTGGTTTAACGGTCTAATACTCTAAGCTCACTTGACCGTTGATAGAGTTGTCAAGATTATAAACTTAACCGGGTGATGTGTGACGTTAATTACACATGTGATTATCACTGTGTATTTTTATCTCCTCTTTCCTCACGGATGCGCGTTTATTTCTTTTAAGAATAGTTATTATTTTTATCTATTTTTATTTTAATATTTAAAACATAGTTCAAGAAACTTAAAAATAACCATTAGACCCAGTGCTCTGATAGGCAAAAATATAAAAACGTCAGTCTCATATTTTTTTTATTTTTCCCCCTATAGTGGAAAGGTTACGGCCCTATTCCATACGCGTGAAATTCCTTTAAATTATGCCTTCCTTATCTTTAATCCAACTGTGTGGAGAGATAGAGAGAGAACATGTAGTAAGACATGAAGCACAAGGTAAAATCCTGAGTCATATTGTATAGTATAAATAAATAAATAAATAAATAAATAAATATATATATATAAAGTAGTCTCTTGGTCCTTAGTCATCACGCACAACTTTGATGCTCTGCAGTAATGCTTACACTACCCCTGCACCTGTGGGAATGCTTCAAATTGTAGTTAGATATTAGTGGAAAGAAACTTTTTTTTAAAAATACAAATATTGATAACATTTTACTATGGGGGCCTATTATTAGTGATTTAGTATGTGTTTTGAAAGTATATATCAAGTATTACTTAAGCACATTTTTGGCCATTTTTAACCCCTCCTCCCCCCCTTGTAAGCAAAAATAAGCAAATGCATGGAACTCCCCATCCCCCCTTCTTGGGTAAAATTTGTCAAATTTTTTTCATTTGTTTACAGGAATAACCATTCTTTTTACTTTCTCGCCATCTTACAGGTAGAGAAAGTATTGTGATCGTAAAAAAAAAAATCGAACTTGAGATTTCGATGAATCTTGACGTTTCATGACCCCCCCCCGAATCCGAAAAAGTAGTTTTTGAATTTCTGTCTGTTTGTCTGTACCTCCAACTATAGCCTAAACTATTTTACCGATCGGGCTAAAACTTGATATCTAGGGTTTTTATAGGGTCGCCCCGAGTTGTTTTTGGAATTGAATATCTAATCCTAAAATTAAGGGTAGTTTACTGAAGGACAGAAAGAGAAAAAGTAGATTTTCTCAAAATCGGCTATAACGATTTTGGTTAAATTTTATTTCAAACATTTATAAATATTCCAAACAAAATGGCTACCCTCAGTATTTAGCAAAATGACTTTAAGGGCTCTAGTATGATGCGTAAATTCTAATTTTCTATCATACCTCCGACCCTCCGACACTATTTGAGATATGAAATTATTTATCATTGCAAATATGTAGATCTATTTATGATATAAATATTTTATTCGAAACATATTTTTATAAAACCAATATCCTTCAAGCTATACGCAATTTGTTTTCGAGTTTGCTAGTGTATATTATATTACGAATTTTGAGTTAATATCTCCATTTATAAACAATAGAGCGAGAAAGTTCGTGCAGAGTTCCGTACCATTAATTTTCATACAATTTTACCTATAGCCTGGACCAGTATGATAAAAACATTAAAAAATCATGCAATCTATACATTGCTGGTAATTATTAACATAGAAGTGTAAATTAATATTGCAAAATAATTGACAATTAACATTGATATACAAGGAACTTAAATTTATCAAACAGGTAAAATTAAAACATTATAAAAGTTTAAAAATTTAATTTAATTTTAATTGAAGTAATAAAAAAGTGTTATTAGTGAATGCATGAATATTATATTTATAAAAAAAACACCCTAAACTTTATTTAATCCAATAACCAAGGTCCTTAATTCCATGTCTCAATACTTTCAATTATCATGTTTATATTTGGGGGGTGGGGGGTTAGGTCACTCGAGCTTTGGCTTACTTCTAAAGGAATCTCCACTTCTTCCTCGTTTAGCCACTCAGAATCTTCATTGCCGCCCGAAGTCCAAGCGGCTTTCGATGCGCCCTCCCTTAATTTTTTCCCTTCTTTCTCTGTCTTACGTAAGCATTTTTCTGACCCATCTCCCCCCTTGTCAGTAAAAACAAGCAAAGCTCGAACTCTCTACCCTCTAAGGTACTTACATAATACTTGAATGCCCCCAAAGTGACCGCTTCAAATCACACGACTTGACGTATGAATACTTGAAAGTGGATCCATATTTTTTTCTTAATATCAGACAAGGCTCTTACTACGAAAATTGGGATGTGAGGATTCATCGTTATTAAACTAGGAAGAGATATTTTAACAATGGAAAATTAATCTTAATTTGTACATAAAATGGACACGCGTTGGTCCACGCTCTTATCAATAACACTTTTGTTGTTTGTAAGTATGAGGGTGTGGAACCAGCGGAAACAATTGAGCCTAACTTAAGTTTAACCAACCAAATCCTGGTGACTGTTGGCCTAGTTACTCTTTTGGGAAAAATAATCAAGGTACACTGATAATTACACCGCGGGGCCGGTTAGTAACTGCAGTAAAGTCCAACCCTCAGTTATCCGACATGTCCATATAACGTGCTGTTTACATTGGTGTGCGGCGTCCAGCCGTACATACAGGAATATTGCTAGTGATGTATTGTTATTAAAAGCGTGTATCACATGCCAATCAACTCTGTGATACAGTCGACTGGAAATAGTAAATTTACTCCAATACTATTGCACGTGGACCATTTCTGGTTAAACATTAATAGAGATAAAGAGATGATTAAAGTTTCTAATACCGAACATTGTTGAGATATTAAATTATATTTGGATAAAAACTGTATTGAAAATGACGTTTTTGACCATTTTAGAAATGGCTTCACAGATAAGCTCTGTGCACAAATCTTTATTCTGTCATAATAGGGACAAACTGTAGTTATTAACAAGAAACTTTGTCGCTTTGTCCCCCATCGTCACCGCGGGAAATTTCGAGTAATCATTCAAATACGAATGCACTGCACACATTTCTGGCGTATCGTAGGTATTTTCTTTTCCCTTTTACTCCCATACCTCACACACTCACATACAAACGCAGATACGAGCCGGGAACTTAGTCGGGCCTGCTATGATGAACGTTCTTAAGACGTTGGGGTTGCCTAGCCGCAAGGAAGAGAAGCAAAGCTGGTAAACAAACTTCAATCAATAATTTTTTAAACGGTGACTTTTGTATTTTGCATTATTAATAATAAATGTTGTGTATAATTATTTCAAAATTCATTGTTTTGCTTACATTTATTGCAAAATTTTGTGCTATAAGATAAATACTAATAAAATTTATGCCATACATATTTTGTGTTTACATTTAATTTAGATTTTTTTTGACATCTCCCTCCCCGTTTCCGTACTATCCGACATTTCTGTTATCCAACCAAGTGTCAGTCCAATTATATCGAATAATCGAGATTCTACTGTTACAATCTCACATGTCCATCAAAGACTCCTCCATAAATTTTGAGTGGGTGATGAATGACCATGAACCAAGGACAAATCCAAGATAGCTCAGTGATAGAGTATTGCCTCTATAATCCAAGGGTTCCATGTTTTATCCTTATGTCTAGGTGTCATTTTTCAACCAACATTTAATAAATACTACTGAACAGCCAAATCCCCACCAAATGATGGTCTCAATCTAATAAATCATAAATATTACTCATAGTGAAAAATATACTAGTTTAATTAATGAAAACTTCCTTTTTTTATCTTTCCATTTGACCAATTTGTTTAAAATGTTTAAGGATGTTGCCAACCTGTGACGTAGTTAAAATAGGATTTCCTATGTTGATGTATTTACGTTTTATTCGGTGAGTTTTAAGACGCATATTCCTAAACTTTTAAATAATTATATATATAATCTTAAATTTTCACATTTTTTTATTCATGGAGGAACTATTTTTTAAAAACTCTTTTTAAGCGTTTACATCTCTGGATATTTAGTCCATTCACAAAAATGGCTGGTACACCACCTATCCTTATCTTGAGCTAGTTCTATCCAATCCACCTCATTACGCTCTATATATATATATCTTGTACTAGTTGTATCCGTTCAACTCATTACATCCTATCTCTATCTTGAGCTTGTTCTATCCAGTCCACCTCATTACACCCAATCTCTTTCAGGTCCATTCTAATGTTATCCTCCCATAGACGTCTAGGTCCTACCAATGATCTCTTCCCATTTGGTTTGCCAGTCAGTAACTTGAGCGCGGTTCTAGTTTCTTCCATTCGCGCTGCACGTCCTGCCACCGTGACCTGCGAGATTTGACTACAGTACCAATGTATGGTGATTTGTATAGGTTATGTGATTCTTCATTATGTAACCACCACCATTATTATTATTTTATTTTTTTACAAAATGTTTTTCTAAGTAGGCTTACTTTGTTTTCTAATACTCTAAATCTATCCTCGTCGTATCAGGTAAGAGGCCATGTTTCACAACTATAAAGAATAACCTATTAATCTATTGTTGTGTATATTTTAAATTTTAAATGTAAATTTTAACTTTAAATTTTCAAACATAAGACATGTTGCTTGTGTTCACAAATTTACAGGAGCTATTTTTGAATGCCTGTCAAAATGGACGGTTAATTATTGGTATTATTAAACCTTTCCTAAAACCAATTAGTTCTTATTTGATCAAAGTCCACTCGAAACCCTACTATTACAGGAATGATTGGAGAAATGTTTTGAATGATAATCAATGACCAATGACCAATGACCCGTCCAGAGGTTCATCAACGACCACAATGGTCATGTGAAGAGAAGTCGGGGGATTGTGTAGCAACAACGAATATTACCGTTAAAAAAAATACGCATTCGCTACAATTCAATGCGACTACAGGTTATTGAGGGGGGAAAAAAACGAAAATAATAATGAAAACGTGATAACATGTTCGATTACTAAACTGGTTCAGCTAATTTACATCCAATCACACCAGATATACATTCATACATACAAATACACATACATACATACAAACATCAGTGCAAATTTATTTTCTCCTTACAGTTATCCAATAAACTCCCAATCTCTACAAACAATTTCCGAATCGAAAACAAAACACAAATTACATTATCCAAGGGGGACCTTCTCCCTTGTTGCGACTTCTCTCCCCTTATAACCCTCCCCTCTTTCCCCCGTCTAGCCCACACATTACTAAATGTAACCTCCCTTCCACCAACTTCCCAACCCTAATATCGAACACAAGTACGGCAACCATTAACTAAAATTTGGTAGCCTAAATAAGAACACAAATTACTGATAGGTCGGTAGACTGCCGTAACTTCATTGTAACTTGTCCGATGAATTCAGACAAATGAAGTAAATATCGTCTTTTTTGTTTTTAAATTGAATTATGACCGGTGTTAAATTTCAAGTGGTTAAAAAGACTGGGTGTCTGTCTAGAGGGGTATTTCTCAAAATGTTCACAAAAGTAGACCACTTGATAAGCGTTTCGTGGACACTTGGACCACCTACCTAACTGTCACTTGTCAAGGAAGGACATTCTTAAAATAAATAATTTATCAACAAGTTAATACAGCACATTATTATATAAATGTGTTTCATATACTGATTTTACAGTCCAATATTCATAAGAAGATCTGACAGATAGAAACGATATTAAATCTACTTTAAACTAAAGTAATTTGATCTGTCACTTTTGATATATAGTCTATCTATATTAATGACGTTGCCTACTTGTTGATTTCGAAGCTTTTTTGCGAAGCGGGTTGCATCTTAACTTGACGCACCTAAGCAGTCTAAGCGCTATGACATTTAGACGCCAAGGTACAAAATAAAAAGATAGGGAAGAAAATGAGTAGTTGACGCTGAGAGGGCTTTGTCTTTGTGTTGTGTTTCCCTCTTCCTCTGACAAGTTTACACGGGCACTTTAATATTTGCGCCCTGAAAACATTTACTTGCTTTTTAATTTTATCTTTGTCTTGTTTCCTATCCTAGATAGACATATGGAACCACGGACCTTTTTTAATCTATATCCTAGCTGGAAGACTCCTACAGTCCATTTTCATGACCAAGCCTAATAGCCTAAGTTGTAGAGGATTTATAAAAACTACGTTTACGGAAAAAGACTACTCAAAGATAAAGATAATAATTTTGTAACACTGTAGGACTATTTGTAGAATTATTTAAGAATTTATGGTTTCTGTTTCAACGTTAGCTATTTAATACTCGCTGAGTAAAACGTAAATTCATTAACACGACGTCACAGATAGGTAAAGTCCTTACTAAAATGAAAGGCGTACAACCCAAACGGCTATAAAGGCAAGGTGAAAAAATAATGAAGACTTTGTTTTCCTGTCATGAACATTGCTTGATATCCAACGTACGGAGAAGGCTGAAAATGTAAAGTTAGTGACCCCTGTACCCAAATATGTACACCTTGAAGCTTGAATTTTGAATTTTTTTTTAGATGTTTTTAAATTGATTAAAAACTCAGTTGGAAGAAATAAATTAAAGGTTTTTTTTTCAGTCTATTTGAAACAAACGCCGGGTACTTCTGAAAGTTATTAATAAAATAGCATCAAAAACGAAGTAAAATGTTGATGAATGTCTTCCTATTTAAATTGGAATGTACTTGTGGAACGAAGTACAATTGGCTTAAAGAGTAGGCCTATAACCCAAACGGGTAGTGAGACATGGGGCTAAGTATTATTATTACTATTATTATTAAAGTTGACATAGAAGAGTCAATATTGTTCAGACTTTTTACCTTCTAATATAGAGGAAAAATAATGTAGCTGTGAAAAATTTTGGCCTCGAGATAAAAATGAATATTTACGTTTTATGTGGCCCATAGCCCAAAAACAATTTCGTCTATCCTCGATGTGTTGTTTTGATTTATATTGCGGCCCTCAAATATAGAATAGTTTAATATCGGGTAGTTCTTGAAAAATGACGTAACAATTTTGTTTAGAATTTAAAAATTTTTGACAACTTGGTCTCTAACCATAATATAAAATTTGAGAAAGCAGATACAATTGTGTCAAACCGTTCCTTTTTCTTTTTTCCAATGTGTGGACCATTTGGCACACCACCATGTACTGTACCACAGTTTGAGAACAACTCGTTTAGGGGAACTTGGTTCGAATCCAACTAGAAATAGGTTTGTGTGTTTAAGTTAAGTGAGTTGTCTTTTGAGAGCATTATATAAAAGGTGGTCTTGAGGTTGAGTGCTTGTCTCAGGACAAGATGTTCATGGCTTCAAACCCAGCAGTGCTCGACCAATTTTTCTTGAGCGATAAAAATCCGTAGCACAACTTCCTTTAGAGGTGAAGTAAGGCCATCGGTCTCATGTTGATTGTGATATTTAAAAGAACCTTGGAAGGAATGTGAAAATACTTTTTCCTTGCAAAATAGTTCGGCCCTTTCGCTCTCGCACATAGAAATTTTCGTGATATAATCAGTCGGTTCAGAAAGTGCACGTTAAATACCTCAAACAAATGAAAAATTAAATAATATATGGTACGGCGCACCGCACAGACTTTCTCTCTCTCTCTCTATAAGCTCGTAAGATTTCTGAACGGAATAATGTACATTGTATCATCACCACTCCACATAAAAACACGCATAAAATAATATACAATGATATAGAATCAAT
>CABFWB010002419.1:0-57719 GCA_902151455.1 Timema bartmani
CGTAAGTGCGTATAACCCGAACGGGTAGTAAGACGCGGTTCTATTAATAATAATAATAATAATGTAGAGATTAGAGTGGGGAATTATATAAAACATGAATAAGGAACAGATTTTTCGGAATAACAGAAAAAAAAATTCTTCAACGACTTTCAAGCAAATGTGGTAATTTTTTACCCACCGAGATAAAGCTACTTGAAGTATTTCCGTCCAGTTTTGAACCCCGTCCTTCCCATGACCAACAAACCTCACAGCATGAGGTTGACGTTTAGACCACGTGGCCACTGGTACACGTATACTTAAACTAAAATGTCTCAACATCATTTAAATTAACCTAAATTTATATCAATCTTACATTGAGGAGGGTAAATATTAAAGGTAGTGCGTACCTCCACGTAAATTCGAATGCATTTACTCTAAATCATGCCTTCATCATACTTACCCAAGCATAATTAATTTAAATATATAATAATTATATATATATATACATTTCTTTTTAGCACCGCGTCTTACTACCCACTCGGTTTATACGCTTATGTACAAATTACCCTAATGCTTTTAAGGATTAGGAAGGTTGTATTTATAGGAAGTGTACCCGCAATTTCGTGGAGGAAGAATGAAAAACAATTTTATAAAAAACATTCTCATTACATCGGACGGAAATTCGAACCTTGATCTCCCTGTCATTGGCAGTCTAGCCTACTGCGAGAGTAGCGCGTTAGACCACGCGGCCACCAAAGTGGGTTACACAATCTTCGATGGTCGAATAGACTTAGGCGTCATCCTCGCAATAGACTAGACTGCCGATGACTGGGCTCAAGTTCCAGTCAAATGTACTGAGGTCTTTTACCCCCTAAATTGTTTTTCATTCTTCCTTCCATGCAAATGCAGGTACATTTCACTTAAATTCAACCTGCCTCATACCTAGCACGCTAGCGTAGTCATTAAATATCTGTACAACCAGAAGAGGTAGTAAGACTCACTGCTATTTTTTATATGTATAAAACGTTAACGAATAGTGAAAAAAAAACCCAACGTGTTTGTGTGACAGGTGTAAAACTCCTTGTTAAGGCGACTGGCCCTTTTCATTTAGCGTGGAAATGCAGAGCCATGGGAACAAACGGTTATCTTCAAGAATTGTTATTGTTTTGCAATTTTCTTTTCGGAAACAGTTTGTTCAAGAATAAAAGCATGTTGATTAAGTTATACTTTTTTTATACACACCTCCTCTATAATTTTAACGGTGATCAAATATTGATAAAATTGACATTTTTCAAGAGAAAACTGCCGGCTTCGTGACAAAAAATTCAAAAATATAACAATTAGTAAACATTGATACATTATCTTAGAAAGGGTGTTGAAAATAATAACATAAAAATTTAATTCGTTCTCGAGAAAACTGGTATTTCCAAACGTATGATTTTTCCGCAAGACCTGTCCGGTAGCTGGCGCCATCTACGGTTTCCGTGATCCAACTGTTCTTGTTGGCGCGGAAAGATACTTTGGTCGGTTGTGAAGCCACACCACGCCTTTCATCCTCCCGCCCACCATCCCACAAAATAGGTTTTAGACTTGTACTTGACAGGGCCAAGGGCCTTAAGAAAGGATCTCCTTTTTGACGCATCTCGCCTTTTGTCCAGTTGAATGTAAAGGTAAATGCTGTGCGCATGTTAAGATGTTGACTAGAAGACGTGAGTTACGTGAAAATCTGATCCCTGATTCTCCGCTTGTGAAGAGAAGGTGTTGATTTAAACGAACAAAACACACACACACAGAACACGTGCTAAATATATGCACAAACACACTTACGTGTCGAGAGATGTTTCAAAACTCGCCGTTAAAAGTTAAACAAGGTCCCACAAACAAACGAGAACTATCACGAAGATTTAGGGTAAAGGAAACGAGGTTTAGGTAAATTCGCATATACAGTTTATTTAATGAGTTTAAAAAAATATATTAAAACTTCACTCTTGTATTAAAACATTTTTTTTCTTATAGAATTTTAATTATGTTGGTGTACATGATCAATAGTTAGACCAAGTGAAATAATTTTACCAATATAAGTTTAACCTGAAATTGAACCAATTTATTTCTATTTACCAGTTGAACTGACTTCAGAGGCCAAGTTAACAGCTAAAATCGTATATATACTAATGGCCAATCAATAAACACGTATTAAATAATTCAGTGGTCGAATATTTTAAGGCGTGTATCTCGTAATTGACTGGACTTCCAATGACGGGGAGATCGGACTTCAAATCCCGGTTGAGTGTACTTAGAATGTTTTTTTCCTGAATATTTTTACATTCTACCTCCACGCAGACGTGGACAAACTTAATATTATATTTAACCTTACTTATCCCCAAAATATTAGAGTAGATAGTACATTTTACCCGGATGGGTAATAAGACGTTGTGGTAAAAAAAAAACTAACGTATTATTCCGTAAATAAAAAAATAATAGATAGAATAAAAATTTATATTCAACCCATATTTATTACGATATCAATGCTTGTTTTTAAACGAAAGTGTGACGTAAACTTTGTTTAGTTGATTAATCTACGTAATCACTCGTTAACATTTTACATAGATTGGTGCAAGCAAACTTTATCATTAGTCTGCACCATGCTTTGGAAAAAAAAAACCAGTCTTCTGATTTTTAAATATTTATTTTCTTACTTTCTTCTTTTCATGTAGACCTAAAAGTAAAGTTCATTGAACCTTTTGTCATGTATGCAAAACAGTTTTTTTTTCGCATTTGTTTTTATAGGGATGGACTATACGACGTCTTTGTTGCAGTAGTTTGAGAAATAAAACCGAGTTTAATTCTTACAGAGTCTTATTGTTAATTGTGAAGTGTTGTCAGTGGTTATTAACAAGGACGAGATGTGTCAATTTTTTCCCCTCGACTTACAGAGACGGAAGAAATGGTTGTGATTATTAATTCGAGGTGTTTTGTTGTGTTGGCGGCGCTCGTATTGTTTGCTTCTGGAGATCAAAGAGCGTCGAGGGTCAAAAGGAGACTAGTCTTTTTGAAAGGAACCAAGTTTTTCGTGAGTAGCTTTCTGTGTTACCATCATTAATTACTTTATTAATTTGCAAATATATTATTTGTTTTAGTATCTCGTACATCAATAATCTGTGGATTGTGACCATTTTAATATTTTAAGCTTTATAGGTTTTATTTTATATATTTTGATAGCAATTATTTTTATGAATAATATAAATATGCATTAATAGAGTATTTTTTGACCTATCTTACCGCCCATCTGTGCCATCCACATTTAACTACGCTAATAGTATAGGGATGAGTGTCTAGGCTCTTAACATTTATCTCAGCTAATAGTGTAGTGATGAGTGTCTGGCTATTAGCATTTAGCTAATCTAGTGGGGTAAAGAAGAGTAACATAGAATTAAGACAAAATATATTCTCATTTCCGTTAAGGGAGCGAGATAAAACATTTGAGACAATACACACGCCTGAGATTTGAACCCTGTACTCTCCGTCACTGACAAACCAGACCAGAAGAGCTTGACGTTTAGTTTTCGAGCTCACCGAGGAGAGTTAACTATTCCTGCAGATCAATAAATCCACAGCCAGAGGTCTGGTTATTATGTTGGTTCTTTAGTTAAACTAGATCTTAGGTCATATACTAGTATAATCATTACGTTCATGAAGTCCACACACACTAATTATTGAAGTCATCATTGATTGAGAAATATGAGATCATTATTTGTCTTAGCTCCGTTCCAGCATCGAGGAGAAGTTCTTCTTTATGTTAGTCGCGTTTACTTTGGGCCACAGGTAAAAATGTTGTGATGTTTGTTTCAATCACATTTCAACCGGTGTAAGCGGAAAATATTAGTCCAGGATATTATTAGTCTGAATGCAAGAAGGACTCTAATACAGCATCGGCACGCACTCAAAAGAACGGCATCTCTTTGAAACCGAACAGCGGTATAATAATCGAAATGTTAACTAGGAAATTCGTGTCGATATTAATGCTACTTTATTAAACCTCTCACACCTTAATTATTTACCAACGCCTTCACCGCATCAACACCAGTGTTTTTTTAAAAATCCTATCTTAAAAAGGAAAAAGAAAGACAATTAATTAGCATATTATGTCAAAAGTCTTTGAATATTTCTTACTCTGGCACCCCCCATAAATATGATTTATATTTAAACACACATACAGATATATAATATTTTAAATTATGTTATAATAACTATAGAGTAGAGTTACACGCCCCTATAAGTTATTTTGAAAGGCCTTTCCCTGAAATATTTTTAAAATATAGTGCCGTAAGGCTTAAAAATTTATTTAAAGTAATCCTTAACTTAAAAAATAAAATAAAAATGGGGTGGCATTGACAAAGAACCACTACCTAAAAATTTCCTAGTCTAAAAATTTCCTGCCACACCGGCCTCGTGGTATATTGGCCACAGAGCCTTGGCTTTCGACCGGCAGGTACCGAGGGATTTTTCTCAAAAGAGGAACAATGTCCATGGTTATCAACCTTCGGTTAATTAGGCTTAAGATAATTTAAGATCTTCATTGGCTTCACCCCGTCGTATTCACTATCTTCATCCTCTCATCTTATCGGGACAGGGAAAGAGCCTCCATGGAAAGGATGTACGATTAGTACATTCGGGCGTCTCCTGGGCAACGGTACGTTAGAACTGGCTAATCTTTCCACAAACTGGGATTAAATATTGTTGTAGCTCAGACACGTCATTATTTTACTGGTTACATTTTAACATCAAGGATAACGTCTTACGTTGACTCAGTTACCTTAGGACCGCGGATAAAGTTGAATTACGTTTGTTTGTTCCAGCTCCGTTTCAACATCAAGGAAAATGTCTTCCCGACTACCACACGCCTGGCGTGGGCCATTGGTTTCAAAATGACGTACGACCTGCCCATAATGGCCAACCAGCTGAGGTTCCGACGTCGGGCCATCTATGAAGACGTGGAGCACGTCATCCACCAGTGAGTTGTCGACTTGATTCAATGTTTGTGATGATTGATTGCATAAGGGAACAAAACTTAACAATTTCACCGGTTCTTTGCGGATGTGAAACTTGGTCTCTTACCTTACACGACGAGGAGGAATTCAGGGTGTTTGGAAACTAAGTACTTAGGAAAATATTTGTTCCAAAATGTATGAAGGTAATGAAGAGGGTAGGATGTTACATAATTATGAGTTATATACCTTGTTCTAAAAACTATTGCTAAGATAATCAAATCTCGCATGTTACGTTGCGCAGTACATGCGGCGAGACTGGAAGAAAATATATCCGCGTTCAAAGTGTGGTCTGGAAAACCTAATGGGAAGATAACAGTGGGAAGGCTTTGATTTGAGGCAGAGGCTAGCAATATAAGTGGCCTGGAAGGAATAGGGTGTAATGAGGTGGACTGGATAGAACTAGCTTAATATAGGGATTGGGTTAAATAGCCACGCTATTCAATTTTTTTAATAAGGTTATAGCCGCATCTAAATATCATATTCTTTAAATTGAAAAATGGCACCTGAACACGGTAATTGAACCCGGGACCTTTGACCTAGTACACAAATTCTCTAAGCACTGAGCTATCCAGGAATTTAAAGAACATGATATTTAGATGCAACTATGGTTTTAATTTAGAAAAAGTGCACCCACATTTGCGTGGAGTGAGATTGGAAAACCATTTAGGAAAAAATACCCACAGTCCACCCAACCGGGGTCAAACCCCGATATTCCCGTCTTAAGCAGTCCAGAATATTGCCAGAGTAGTACCTTCGCCCACGCGGCCTCCGTGTAGGATCAATAGTCACTAATCAAATATGTTATAAAATAGAAACAAATTATCAGAATTAGGTTTAAATAAAAATGGGTGTTGAAGATTCCACCCCTCTCCCCTCCTAATTGGTAAAACTTATATCAAAATATGACATGGGGTTTCCAAGGTGTTAATTTGTTAATTTTGTCTGGTGATATCTTGTTCCAGGAATGGCTACGACGGTCGAGCATGCTTGTTACGAATTCTCTGCGAGGCCGCAAACCACACGCCATCAGGGGGAGATATGTTTATGAGAATTCTCAAACACATCTTCACGTGAGTTAGAGCTCGTAAAACGGGGTGAAAGTATCACATGAAAACGATCAAATAAACCTTTAAATTATGATGTATTCTGGAAGAAACACCGACACATGTTCATTATTATTATTATTATTATTATTATTATTATTATTATTAGCACCGCGTCTTACTACCCGTTCGGGTTGTACGCACTTACGCTAATGTGTAATGGTAGGGTGATTGTGAGATGAAATGGAGGACCTACAGTTTAACGTGGGATCCGAACCACGGTGGAAGCCTGGCATTCCTCACATTCACAAGTCCTGATTTAATACACGTCTTGTCAGAGGTGAAGGAAGGGTTTTGGGAAATCAGATAGATCTGTGCCCGGGACCGAGGATTGAACCCCGGACCCCCAGCACAGAAGTCCAACAACTTACTCCTAGACCACCAGATCACCAACACATATTCAAGGGAGCTAGATTTCTAAGAGGGGGAAGTAAATAAATGAGCAACTCAAATACCCACTTCGTTGGCTGCATGGTCTAACATAGGCAGTCAACTAGATTGCTGGTGACTGGGGGATAGAGGATCGAATCTAGGTTGGGTGTACTGAGGGTGGGTTTTTACAAAAAGTTTTTACATTCTCTTTCCACGCAGATGCTGGTACACTACCTCTAAATATAACCTTCCTAATCCTTAAAACCACTAGCGTAATTAGTATATAAGCGTATAAATCCAACGTGTAGTAAGACACTGTGTTAACGAAAAAGCTCAAATTAATATTCAAGTCATTAAGGCTTTTGGGTTGTATGGTCTGCAGCTATCACTTTTATAGATAATATAATCATCATCATCATTACTTCACTATAAAGCCACATGGCTGACTCACTCACTCACTGACATTAATGTTTACCCGCTTCCAGATGAGCTAGAAACTTGAAATTTGACAAACTTAAGCTTCTAGCCTGTAACCGACGGGGAAATTCCAAAAAGTTAAACATTTTAATTTTTAACCTCCTAAAAAAATTCAAAATATTGAGCAACTTTAAAGTCGGTGCAGATCTTTCTTTGGAGGTCTCTTGTGGCCAAACGGTAAGACCTATCAAAAAACAGATTGCACCAGAGCTAGATTTTTTGATTTTAGGTAAATTTTGCACATTTTCCACAACTTTTTTAATTTTCTGATAAACTTATGAGGCAGCTAGAATCATAAAATTGTAAAAATAAATCAACGTTCAAAACAACGCTGGAATTACATTAGTTTACACTCACTGGGGGTTTTGGGGGCGGAGCCCACAACGAGCAAAGCGAGTCAATACCTATAAAATCATATTAATACCCTTTTAGTTTATAAGAATATGTAGCATTAAAATCAGACATCTTAATTCAGTTGGTAGCGTGTCTATATACTAACTAAGGGTATCAGGTACGATTCTCGGCATGGCGGATAAATTTATCATCGGTGAAATGTGTGATTTAACACTTCACAGTGATAAATTAACATTGGTTGTTGTGTCTGTTCATAGATTTAACTTAGTTTGTAAGTCGTATGCTGATATAATCAGTCGGTTCAGAATAAAACACGTTAAATACTTCAAAATTAATGAAAATACTAATTACACTTAAGTGTAAGGGATAAGGAATGTTTAATTTAAAGGAAATGTACTTGCATTTGCATGGAGAGAGAGAGAGTAGAAAAACATTTAAGGGAAAACCACCCTCTAACGCTGAACTTCCCGTCATCGGCAATCCAGTTCAATTGCGAGAGTGACGCATTAAACCATGCGGCCACAGAAGTTTTTTTTTTCTGAAGTCAATATAAAGTATTTCGTAAGCAGCATTCAGTCAGCGCAACAAATTCACCGGGTAACAATCTAAATGTCATTTCTCTTTGTACTTTGTTTCAGAGTCCCAGACTATGAGCGCTCAACTCTGCATCCTTACCACGTGACGGATGACTGCGAGACATTGGTTGATGACTGCCCCATTTCACTGTTTCAGATCATGGCTCTAAGTGGCAGAGTGGGCCCCCGCGATTAGATCAAAGTTCTAAACGCGATCTAAAATGTTGAAAGACATAATAATAATACTTTCTTCGAGACGATGGTTTTTTGATTGATTTGACGTTGATACTACGTATGTAAATAATACTCAATAAAACTCTTACAACATGACCCCCCACCCCCTTTTTTTTAGCAACACATCTTCCGTTTGCAATATATGGTTACTGTGATAGTTACTCTAATGTGTAACATTTTAAAATTAATCCACCCTCATTCGTGTGGATGGTGAATGGGAAACCATTTAGGAAAATCCACTCTTAATAGACCCTATAGGGATTCGAACAGCAATCTCATCATGGGCAGGCCAGACTTACTCATGACACCTTAGAGCAGTGGCTCTTAACCTTTTGTAAGTCACGTAATACTTTTGTTTATAAAAAAAATTAGCAGAGCACCCGTGTCCAGGTGTCATTTTTCAATTTTAAAAATATGATATTTAGATATATAATAGCTTTGTTATTTAATACATCCTGATATGTGCATTCGTATTGTCACTATACTAGTGACAACATAAGACCCGAGTCTAAGGTGGCTACGTTATCTTATAGCTTGTGATCTTAATTAATCACACATTTGTAGCCGATTATTTCCGCACGTCCATAATAGACTCTGCCTTAAAATATGAATGAAGAATTACCCTGGGCACGGGATGATTCCTTGAAAGCTCAGTGGCTAGAGAATTGGCGTACTAAGCCAAAGGTCCCGTCCCGGGTTCGATTCCCGTGTCCAAGTGTAATTTTTCAATTTAAAGAATATGATATTCGATTGGTTTAGTCGGTGACCTGGCGGTCTGGGGGTAAGTTGTCACACTTCTGTGCTGGGGTTCCGGGGTTCAATCCTCGGTCCCGAGCACAGATTTATCTGATTGCCAAACCCTTCCTTCACCTCTGACAAGACGTGTATTAAAACTGTAGGTCCTCCATTTCATCTCACAATCACCCTACCATTACACATTAGCGTAAGTGCGTATAACCCGAACGGATAGAAAAACGCGGTGCTGCTGCTAATAGTAATAATAATAATAATAATAATAATAATAATAATAATAATGATAATAATAATAATAATAATAGGTTTAGTCAACGCGTGTAGCAGTTGATAGAATCGTGGTAGCCCACATCACTAAGAACTGTTGTCATGTGGCATCATTCACCGGTGGAACACTTGTAACCAGTTAACGGAACACAAGTGTTGCGGGGAACACACCAGGGATGAATGAAGCACTGCCTTAGACCGTTCGGCCACTGAAGTAATGATCAGAGCCAAAAAAAAAAAGAAGTAGAAAATAAACCACATATGATGTACTATATGTTCAAATTATCACTTATATATTAACTGTAAGTACTGAACAGTTCTGTGACCTACTAGACCCAAATGCTGCTCCGGTCTTGTTATATTTTAACTGTTATCCTGGTCAGTGGTGACTTCCTTCTATAACAGAGTGGCTACGTATGTAGAATGAAAGAAACCTACAAAGCTAGGACTTGAACTCAAAACATAAAGCATTTATGTTAAATCTCCACAGCTTCAGAAGAAGACTGAACTTTTCTACAAAATAACAGGTCCGTTGAAACATTTATTATTTTATCTCTTTTTACTGTCTGACTTATAAATAACTGAATCGCCATATCTATTAGAGCAGAGGTCAACATTTGGTTAAACTCACGGTAATTTTTAGCCGATCGCGTAAGAAAACTACATCCTCATTAAAAGTCGAAATTTAAGTCTTTTAAACTCACAAACATATTAATTACTCTAAAATAATATTTGAGTGTAGCTAAAATAACCTTCATTGTTCCTAATTGGTAATGTTATGGAAAATGTAAATAGTTTAATTACATGCGCTTTCCAGTTATCTTAAAGCATCACATATGCTGTCCAGTGCTTTTAAATCATCATGGACACCAATTATGTTTTATAAGCTGTCTTTTATAAATTATTTGTAAAATATATTATTTTATGAATGTTATTTGATGGATTGTCAAAGTTACATCATATTTGAACTAAGAAATGATTTATATAAAATAAATGTGACATTTAAGTACTGTCATTAGATTAGTAAGATTTAGGGTGTGGTAGAAGATAACGTGAAAAAAGGGCAATTTTCATATAAAAACAATTCTTTTTTGGTCTAAATAAATCAAATAATCCTTCAGTTGAAACATAGAGTTTAATTTTATTCACATGATGACCTCAACAGTTGTTGAATATCTGTCAAGGGTGTCTTAGAATTTAATGACAACTTTTCCTCTTCATTTAAAGAGTTTCTACTCAGATGTTAAAATGCTCATTAGAGAAAAAAACAACTCTTATGTTTCTACTGGAACAATATTTTATTTATTTTGGCAAAAAATGTGTTTTGCTATAGAAAACAAAAATACTGTCATTAATTCGCCTTCCCTTTCACTCCACATTAATTCGCTTGCACTTGCACCGAGTTTCACTAAAAGATACCACAAGTTCATTTAATCCGTTCCTCTACAAGCAGTTTCAGCCATGCTGTGCCTCGCAAGGAACCTCCTTGTCGCTTCTGTTGTCTGGATAGTATTCACGCCGTACGACCTGTTGAGCCACGTGCAAGGTGACGTCACATGGGACACCATGATCAGCTCGCGCACAAGGGACGACAGGATCCTGTCCAGGAAGAAGAGGTACTTGGCATTCCCGGAGGGATCAGTCTTACAGGTAAGGTCCTGGCTTCGTTACTAGGAGAGTGACCAGAATAAGAGTCGTAACTGGGGGAGGGGATGGGTATATTGCCCCCCCTCCCCTCTTACTTGTTTTCTTATAGAGTGAGGCAGGAGGAAAGGGAGGGGGAGGGGCAAGATTTAGGAAAAATTGAGTGACTATCGTAAGCAAATAAATAAGAAGAACAGTATCTGATGGTAATAAAACAATTTTGGTTTTTTTTCATACGTCAAGTCATGTTTATCTACAGCTGTCACTTTTGATAAATATTATTAATACCTATATTATTATTACTATTAGCACCGCGTCTTATTATCCGTTCGGGTTATACGCACTTACGCTAATGTGTAATGGTAGGGTGACTGTGGGACGAAATGGAGGACCTACAGTTTAACGTGGGATCCGAACCACGGTGGAGGCCTGGCATTCCTCACACTCTCACAAGTTGTGATTAATACACGTCTTGTCAGAGGTGAAGTAAGGGTTTGGCAATCAGATAAATCTGTGCCGGAACCGAGGATTGAGCCCCGAACCCACAGCACAGAAGTCCGACACCTTACCCCTAGACCACCAGGTCTCTTAAAGCTTATTGTTTGGCTCTACTTTTCTTGTGTTGGGACCAATACTTTTTATAAACCTTTGATTTGATATATGGACTTATTTTTTTTCTTTTAATTTTAACGATACGCTTATTCTAACTTCCTCTTTTAGCGATATTTAATAACCAATTAGAAATAACGTATATTTTTTGTTGGGCGGGATACAGTTTCAGAATTTGATTTTTTTTTTCATTTCATGTGTTTTTAATCAACCCAAAGTAACCTAAACATATTCTTAGCAACATCTGATACGAAATATCTCCGACATCTAGGGCGGCAGATCCCTTGACTAATCAGAGTGCACCATGTTTTTTTTTCCAGTTGGCGTATTGTCTGACGGTGCCGACGCTGATTCCAGACACGATATTCAATCTGGGCTGGACTCTAGGGGCCAACTGGGAGATCCCAAACGACACCCGGCCCTTCTCCAGGCCAAAGGAACTGTCCCACCGCAGGGACCGTAGGGACGTATATGGCAAACTGGAGGCGATCCTTCACGCGTGAGTCCTAGGTCCATATATTAAGGGTGGGACACTGACAAGAGCAATTCGTTTCTGTGGATAGAACTTTTATTTGAAAGTTATACAATTTACTAAAACAATTTTCATTTATTTATGCGTAAAGCACTGTGATCTGTGGGTGTCAATTTTCGTAGATGATATCAATATCTATGAATTAATACCAATTATAAAATAAAATGTTATCAATTTTGACCGCAAAATAAGTCTGTATTTTACAAACGTTCCTTACTTCCAAAATACTGCTTTATTTACACGCTCTCCTAGAACTGGAAACTACGCCTTTTCAAAAAATCTCCTTCAAAAATAGTATTCTAGGAACAACCCAATTCAAAGTATGGCATACCAACCGTTCAGTTAATTCTACCAGTTCAAAGTTCACACGCCCTTTTTTTTAAGTTTCCAGGATTTTCATTTAGTAATAATTGTATTCCTAACTGATCGTTGTTATTATCCTTGACTCAGGATGGGGATGGATGGTAGTTATTATCTGTAACTCAGTATGGGGATGGACGGTAGGATCCTACACTGACGGCTCGTTGTTATTATCTGTGACTCAGGATGGGAATGGACGGTAGATCCTGCATCCTCCGGGCACTCTGCGAGACAGGTCAACGCAGTGGCGTCAGAGGAGATTTCATGGAAGAGATTCTTCATGCCTTATTCAAGTAAATTTGTTGATCATTTCCAGAGGTGGTACATCCAGAAATATACTTTCTTGGGATGGGGAACATAATAGTTATACCGAAATTATTGGACACTTTTTTTTTTGTCTAGAATATAAAATCTTAGATCGGGTCTAAGTGTCTGTTCACACGATACAATGTATTGCACAATATATTTTGGTCCCATTAGGGTGCCTTGATGACCCCTAAGGTTGGAAAACATTTTGTTTGCTTAACTTAATGAATGCAATATCGTGTACCTTGTAAGAAACAAAACTACTCCTATATCGGCCATTTTTACTGTATAGCTTTTTAGTTGTAAAATAGATATCCCTGTTTGCTAGGCGCTTACTTTAATAAATGTTTATTTATTAAAAATAAAACATTAGATCAACACTAATATAAATAAAAAATGACAGGATATTGAATACCAAATTTAGGAGTTTTCAACTGTTTATAAAGAAAAGAACTAGGAACACTGTTACAGAAAAATTTAGAAAAGAGAAACATCTTTGTCCACCAAAGAACATAAGAATCAGATTCATTTTACCTGAATTAAAAAGTATATATATATTTGCTTATAGCTCAGAAACTATTGATTTTATAAAAATATATTTCAAATAAAAGATTTTTATCTTTAATAGTACTATAACTTTAAGATGATCATTTATTTCGTATCTCAAATATTTGCTGAGAAATGATAAAAATTGGAAAATTTACTTCATGTAAAGTATCCTCAAAGTCAATTTTATGAGAAAATGAGTGTTGCCATCTTGTTTATAATAATAAACAGTGTATAGATATAAAATTTAATCCAAATTGTTATGGCGAATTTCGATAAAATCTATCTTTTTCTCTTTTTGCCCTTCAGTAAACTTTCTTTAAATTTAGGGTTAGCTATTTAAATCCAAAAACCCCTCAGAGGGACCTTATGAAAACCCCACATATCAAGTTTTAGTCCAATCAGTAAAATAGTTTCGACACTAGCCCTGATGTAGCGGCAGGCGGCATTGCGAAAACAACTTTTTTGATTTTAGGAGATCAAAATCTTGAGTTCGATTTTTTTTGACGATTACAATACTTATATCTCCATGGTGTCGAGAGAAAATAGAAATACAATTTAAAAAAAAAGATAAGTTAAGAGCATTGTGATGGCTTCAATTTTTAAACGCTAGTAGGATCTTTGTATGACGATAAGTGACCTTTAATCAAGTTGTTCATGAGTCCAGCGTTAATCATGATTTCGAACGTCCTCATAGGTTCCCGTCGTCTCGAGAGTTTGGCTACGAAGAACATCTCCACTATGACCTCGCCCACCGGACCTCCAAGAACATGCGCCGAGATCTTCGACGGCTGTGAGTCTTCGCTCATCGACATCGCTTTCAGCTGATACAGACACACTCCAACACCCGACATCTGTATGGAGGCTGTATGGTCTACAGCTGATACAGACACAATCCAACACCCGACATCTGTATGGTAGCTGTACGACCTACAGCTAATACAGACACAATCCAACACCCGACATCTGTCTGGAGGCTGTACGACCTACAGCTGAAACAGACACAATCCAACACCCGACATCTGTCTGGAGGTTGTACGACCTACAGCTGATACAGACACGATCCAACACCCGACATCTGTATGGTAGCTGTACGACCTACAGCTAATACAGACACACTCCAACACCCGACATCTGTCTGGAGGCTGTACGACCTACAGCTGATACAGACACACTCCAGCACCTGACATATGTTTGCAGGCTGTACGACCTACAGCTGATACATACACACTCCAACACTCGACATCTGTCAGGAGTCTGTACGACCTACAGCAAGAGCCATTTTATTTAATTAAACTTACCAGTTTAAAAACCGCGGTGACTTGAAGAACTAGCCACGAAATAATGCACAACTTGACCTTGAATATTTATAAGGTGACTAACGATGTAAATAAATTAAATCTCTTTCTTTGACGAAGCGATTGCTTTGTAACTTTTGATGAAACAAAAGTCAAAAAGGGAATTGGTTAAATGTGTATACTATACAAACATATGTGGTTAGATCCTTGTTGCTCTTGGGTTATTTTAGACGCGACAAGCAGTAAAATGGAATTTTTGTGTTCAATTGGTGTTTTATGTGTTCTTATTGATTCAGAACGTAATAAAAAAACATTAATCTGATCTTATGAAGAATAGCACACGAACACCGAAGTCATTCTTGGAAGGACTTGGCTGTTACTTCGCTACATATTTGTCTATGTGGACAGTACAATCCATTTACCCTTGGGGAAGTTCAAGAATTACCCATGCACATTAGAGTAAAAGGGGGGAGGGTTAATCTTTGATTACCTTTGTTTGTTGACAAGGGGGAAGGAGGGTAGGAACAATGGTAATGTAATTGTGTAAACATAATAATTAAAACAAAGTGTTGAGACCTGCACTCAGGTATCTTAGTTATCAGATTTGAGGTAATTTGTAGTTTTTTTAATCGCTATAATAATTCATGTATTCACTAATAATTTTTTTATATAATTTTAATTAAATGTAAAATTATAATGTATTTTTCATATTATTTCATGACTTTTTTTAATTTTTCCTGTTTAGTACAATAAATTTAAATTTTCATTTTACAACAGTGTTTATTGTGAATTATTTCTCACTATTAATTTATACCTCTACGCTAATAATTTAAAAAAATATTATAAATTGCATAAAAAATAATGGTCATCCCTATGAAAAAATTACAAAAAAAAAGTTGATAAGTTTAATACAAACAAGAGGGTTGTTTTTACACAGATCAACCAAAAATAAAATTCATGAAGCGGTTAAATCTAGCTTCAAACTTAACAACCAACCAAGTTACAGTTCTAAGTGGTGAGCTGGTGGTCAAGGGGTTAAGGAGTCAGACTTCTGTGCTGGGGGTCCGGTGCTCAATCCTCTGTCCTGGCACAGATTTATCTGATTTCCAAACCCTTCCTTTAGCTCTGACAAGACGTGTATTAATCACAACTTGTAAATTTGTGGAATGCCAGGCCTTCACCGTAGTTCGGATCCCACGTTAAACTGTAGGTCCTCCATTTCATCCCACAATCACCCTACCATTACACATTAGCGTAAGTGCGTATAACCCGAACGGGTAGTAAGACGCGGTGCTAATAATAATAATAATAATAATAATAATAATAATAATAATAATAATAATAATAATAATACAGTTGTAAGAACCTACTGGCAGGTGTGATGAGTTGGGGGGTTTAGGACCCCTCTTGAAACGTAGTACTGTTGTCAACGGGTGTGGGTGTCTGAATAACACCCACACCAAATGGACGGACCCTGTGGTACGAAAGTGCCCAAATTTGGTGAAAAGAGGGAAAAAAACTGCCGAAAGTAGCACCCAGAAGGGGGTAAAGTGAGGCAACATAAGAATCGAAGCTTATTTTCCTGTTGGTGGTACTAAAAATTAAGGAGAGAATCTTACCATCGATGGCGTCTTAGACTCGAAGAAATATAGCAAAATTAAATTTCTCACAAACTTATTTCAAACCATTTTTATGTACTTTTTTTAAGAAGGATGGAGGGAGAGAGGAGTGGGGGCTATGAAAGGAATATAGATATCTATCCAAATGAAAAACTAATAAATCACATAATAGCTATATTTTTTAAAGTTGTAATAGTCAAGAACTTAGCAGGCTATGACTCTCCTGAGATTTAACAAGGGGACTTTGAATAGGTCATATCCAAACTACTTTCATATTACATAAAGACTAGAACACTTATATATCATCCGTTTTAAAAACAATAAAGTTTATCAGGATCCTTATTGGCGATTTTAAGGTGGGTTGACAGAAAACTTCAGAGTTAAGTTCAATATTTCTATGGTACTTATAAAAAAAGCACTTTTTCCCAAAATCAGTAAAAGATTCCACTGTTGCTACTTTATAGTTTAATTTTGCATGTACAATTATTTCAATTTATCTTTTTGAAAATACATGCCCTGCAATGCCATGCCCTCACACATCAAGGGTTTCCATGACAGTGCTTCCTTCGAGACATGTTCCCACAACGCCTAATTTCACTTCGTGGAGATATCCCATGGCCAGCGCGGTCACCCGATCTTTCGGCGTGTGACTACTTTTTGTGGGGTTATCTGAAATCGAAAGTTTTCATTGATAAACCAAGCACTTTGGAAGAACTCGAGGTTGCTATCTAACGTGAAATTAGGGCAATACCGATAAACATGCTTCGTGATGTCATAACTAACTTCAGAGCAAGACTTCAGCAATGTGTGAATGAAAATGGAGGACATTTTCAAGACGTTATTTTCCATACCTAACTTGTGTTATATAAATGGTTTCATGGTTTAAATAACCATGGAAAAATTTGCTGAATTTAATGACAAGATGTACACAATTTTTTGTTCGAAAATACAAAAGTTATTACACTTGCAAAACCGTCATATATTTCTGCCGCATCCTGTATGTCACTCACGGGATTAGCGGCGTTTGAACAAAGATTTTATTCAAAAGAAAAGTAAAAGTTCTGGTAAATCCCTTGGTTGCTGTTTGTATGGTAATTTATTGTTTGTAAACATCTGTATGTACATGAACAGTCAAAAGAAAAGGAAACGCAAAGAATATAAAAAAACACCAGACCCGAAGGGCTCTCGAATTCGAGCATGACATTAAATCCCTTGATGCTAGTACAAAATATCCGGTACAAAGCGAACTGGATCGGACTCATCCTTATGAGGAACTGTTTTCTGCATGACGTCATAGAAGGAAATGTTGAGTGAAACAAAAGGAATGGACCTGTCGTAAGACAGAACACATGTTTATATATATAATAATGTGTGTATATGTATTATATACATATGTATGTTTATATATGTGTGTATATGTATATGAATGGAACAATAAAATATCAGCATAGTCACCAAATTCTCAAATATTGATAGTGCTGCTACCTTGTGGAAAACTGTTCGCTTAAACATCCTATTATGTTTGCACAAGTTAAGAAAAATATTGGTCTTGAGATAATATGGCCACGTTTGAAAAGCGATAGAGGCAAACAAAAAGCGAATTTCTTTGTATGAGATAGCATCTAGACTATATACAAAGAGATACATAAAAAACACGATCCTCCTTTGGTCAGTTATTCTTTTAATTTGGAAGATATCTTTGAAAAGGTCTCAGTCACTGAACTTAGGAGTTGAGCTTCGTGGTGTTAACTCGCGTTAATTAGAGTACTTAACATCCACACACACAGACTAGAGTAATAAAAACACCAAGATTACCGTAACCTGATGAAAAACCTCACTTTCCTTAGTCTTCTGATTTAACATAAAGTTGAAGCTGAAATAGTTTGTTATATTTTGTGAAAATTATTGACAGCTTTAACCAAGTTTTGGAATTATTTTAGTAATCGAGTTCAACTAGACATTAATACAAGTTTTGTATTATCTTTACAAAATGTGTTTAAATAAAGGTGTTAAGAAAGTTATTCATTCTCTTTAAATTGACTTTCACTATTTACTTTCGTATAACTAACTAATTAAAAAAACAAAACAATGAGATTGTTTGTTAATTCGTGCTTGTTTATTTCTCGATAGTTTAAAATGAAGTTTATCTTGCAATTGAGTTTTTGTTTTCTATATCTATGTATTCTATCACAAATACCATCCCCTGTAACTACAAAAAATGTTCACTTACTGAGCAGGAAGAAAAGATATTTGGTATTTAGAGAAGGAAGCAATTTTGAGGTGAGTTTAATTTTTGTATATTTATCAGATAAAATCAATTATTATATTTATTTACTAGCCACTTACGCTTAAAACACATATTAAGGTTATTTCTACGATTTAAAATCAGAGTGACAAGTACATCAAATAATATATTTTTAAATAATTTAATTAGGGTATAACCGTTATTGATAATTTTATCACAATAAAAATATTATTATTATTAATACACACCAAAATAATCTATGATCTAATAATATTATTTTTAGTGGATTGATGTTGTTCTCTTTCTAGTTTGTAAATATAATATATTGCCATTCCATTAGATGTCATTTAAATAAAATCTTTAATTATAGCTAACTCCTTCTATGTTGTGCTTGGATATATTACCACTTAATTTGGTGTTAATTAAATTCTTTAGTTCTAGTTTAGCTGATAGATTTTACTCTATTACTGTTTTGTGCATACATTATATAGACATTCAATTAAGCGTTAATTATATTTAATATCTAATTAAACTCTGATGATAGGTTTTACTCTGTTTATTTTTAGTGCACGCATATTTTCACTCAATTAGGTTTTACTTAATTAAAGTATTGAATTTATGAGTCTATCTTTCTAATTTTACATGTGTATTTCCATTCAATTAGGTGTCATATAATTAAAATCTATAATTAAAGTTAGCTGATGGATTTTGCTCTTTTTCTATTTGGTGCATTATCACTCAATTATAAATTACATTATAATACTCTTTAATTAAATTTGATAATTAGATGTTTCTCCACTAGCTGATTACAAAGCAACAAACTGACATTTAATCCCTTTCTGTTCCAATGGCAATCATACTAGCTCATCTCTCCTTGTCATACACAGGCCCAAATTGCCCTGACCAAACCCCTGGGGTTCAACTTCCCTAGTGACTGGAACATTGTCAGTGAGATCGCTCTGGACTTCAAGTTGCCCAACACCACCCTCCGGTACAAGAAATACAAGAACAGACCCTACATCCTTCACCGCAGGGACAGAAGACAGGTGTACCAGTACATGGAGGCCATCTTGGACACGTGAGTCACAAATACAACCTTTACAGGACACAGGTGTACCAGTACATGGAGGCCATCTTGGACAGGTGAGTCACAAATACAACCTTCACAGGACACAAGTGTACCAGTACATGGAGGCCATCTTGGAGGCCATCTTGGACACGTGAGTCACAAATACAACCTTCACAAGACACAAGTGTAGCAGATACATGGAGGCCATCTTGGACACGTGACTATTTTGCAAATAAAATATAATACGACCAATAAATAAATAGCAT
The DNA here is from genome assembly GCA_902151455.1 of Timema bartmani. Taxonomy (NCBI): domain Eukaryota; kingdom Metazoa; phylum Arthropoda; class Insecta; order Phasmatodea; family Timematidae; genus Timema; species Timema bartmani. The sequence goes on from CABFWB010002419.1 coordinate 19,657, forward strand.
ATTTTAACGTTAAGTTGGATGTATAGAATCAATCTAAGAATCGAAATTTTGATTTCTAGAACTAAAGGATCTGAATCTAGAATAAACAGCTGAATATTTAGGTAATATTGTCTTGCTACAGCCAAGGCGTGAGTGGTCGTGATTGTATCCTACGGACCATCTGCGAGGCCAGCCAGCTGCTTGGTCCTGGAGAGTCCTTGCTGCAGGACCTCTTGCACGTCATATTCAGGTGAGTCAACCAGTCTCAATTATCCTTTTCTCGTTCGAGATGAATTTAATATGTCCGATCTATGTCCATGCGAAATTTCAACTTAAGTCGGCGTTGTGGTTTTTGTGTGAAAGAGTAAACAGCTAAGAAAAAGGCCATAAAATAGTATAATGTAGCCGCCATCTTAAAACAAAATGGCGAAAGTAAATTTTAATCAGCTTATATGTTAACAGAACGTCAGAGTTACTTCCATGCGAAATTTCAGCGGAATCGATTTTGTGATTTTCGCGTGAAAGATTAGCAGCTGAGAAAAATACAACAAAGTAAAGGTTTTGTAGCCATTATCTTGAAACAAAATGGCAGAAGTAAATTTGAATCAGCCAATAATTTACCCGGACGTCCGAGCTATCTCCATGCGATATTTGAGCGGAATCGGTTATGTAGTTTTTTCGTGAAAGAGTAAAAGCTGAGGAAAAAAGGCCTAAAGGTACTGTTCTGTGGCCACCATCTTGAAACAAAATGGTGGAAGTAAGTTTTAATTGGCCTATTTGTTAACCGGACGTCCCAACTATGTCCATAGGAGATTTCAGTGGAATCAACATTGTGTTGGTTTTTTGTGAAAGAGTAACAAATAGACACCAACTAGTTTTTATATATCATTAGGATTACAATTATTAATAGTAGTATAAGCATCCTCATATAGCATCACCCTTAACCTTATCTTTTTCGTGTGTGCCTAGGTTCCCCTCAGCAGAGGAAGGGATGTCCAACTCAATGAGAGGGTATGACGTGGCAGCCTCCCGTACAGGTTGTGAACCCTGGACTGATACCTGCCCTTTCTCCCTCCTCGCTATTCTACTCGCCGCGACATGACGTAGATTATGATCTAATAACCTCTAGATCAACTTCATCCTTTGTGTACCAACCTCAAGATAATGTGCTTTACGGGTTTGCTTAAGCCACCCATAACCTAATTAGCATCATGGGGAAAAAAATCACAAAATCTTTTTAAAAAAAAATCATCAAAACACGTGTTTAACTGTTATGAGACTGACTGTTTGTCTTCCCACTGATCTAAGGGTCCCGGGTTCGAATCCTGATATGGTTGAAAGATTTATAATCGAGGAATTGTTGGTTTCACCTTTTATAGTGTTGAATTTATGGGAGTGGGGTTGGGTGCTGTGTTTGTTATATAATTAAGTTAGAAAATAAGTCCTGTGATCATAATATAAATAATCGACTAAGAAAGTGCACGATAAATATCTCAAATCAATTTGGAAAATTAAAATAAAGTGTTGTGAAAGAATGTGTACTGTATTCAAAAAGAGTGTGCATTTTAAATACACAGTATGTTCGAGACTTACACTGTTAATTTGGGTCAAATGTTTCCACGCAAGTTGAAAAACCGCGTAAGTTGGATGGGGCTTAAATAGAGGCATTTTTGGCTTACATGTTCGTTTCAAGGTATAGTTAAAACTAAACAGCTTCTGGGTTTAAAATAAAATTTTAAGAAAATACAGTTTGCGCTAAAGCTAGAAACAAACAAAATGGCAGTGACACTATCAGCTGTTTGTCAGCTTGCTAGGAAGGCCAGCTATTATGTTTAGTTGGCACCTGATATATAACGTTAGCAAGAAAAAGTACCGAAACATCGTATCTTCGAATTCACAAGCTGGTAATTATAATCCGTGTAAGTCGAGTACTCGCTATATTTTGATCATATTAATCGGGTAAGAAACGAAGTTTAATAAAGTTCATGTTGTGTTTTCAAATTGTATATGTTTACTGTGTATTTTTTAAACACATTCTTGCTTCCTTATGTAAATAAGTAAAAAATTGTATTGTTTATTTGCAAGCTAATTTTTATTCAATATATTTGTGTACATTATTATATATTCACCATTTGAAACCTATTGTGCTTTTGTACAATTTTTTTTTTGTATATGTCCATTTTATTTATCCAAACAAACACACATTCTTGTTTTAGTATTTGTAAAATGCTGCAATGACAATCACATTCAAGAGAAGTTATTGTGATAACAAATAATGCATCATTCGGCGAAGGATTTGTAAAAACAATCTTATGTACTGTACAGTACAAATCTAAAAAAAATGGTTTAGGACATTTTTTTAACTGTATCATCCAACCAGATGGAAATAATAAAGTTTTATATGACATAAAAAATTAATTTTTTAATAATTTTTTAATATACCCCTCGAAGTTTGGATCAGCTTCGATTAAGATTTTGAACAGCTCAAGACAAGAGCTCACAAATATAATATATATATATATATAATAAGATATTATCATAGTAGAAATTACTCCATTGTAAAAATTCTAAATATATATTTTGAATAAATTTTTTTACTAAACAAACAGGAAATTAAATAACTGTACAAGATATACATTTATTTCACCTAGTTTTTAGAAAAGATTCTTAAAACCCATTGGGGTACTACGCAAATGAACAGTACCAACTAAGCTAATGTGTAAGAATGAGAAAAATTTAATTCAGACAGAAATGTACCCGAATTTGCGCGTAAGGAGGATATAAAACCATTTATTAAAATATTAAAAACTACCCTTAATAAACCCGTCCTTGTTTCATAAACCCGGTTTACCCGCCATTAGCAGGCAAGTCTATTGCGATAATGATGCCTTAGACCATTCGACCACCGAAGTGGGGTCCAAACAAATACATTTTGTTTGAGGACGGAAAGGTCGGGGCTCAATCCTGGTCAGGTGTACTGAAGGTGGTTTTTCTAAATTATATTCCACCCTCCCTCTTTGCAAATGCGTGTGCATTTCCTATAAACTAAACCTTCCTAATCCTTAAAAACATTAATGTAACTAGTACATAGGCGTAAAAACCGAACGAGTAGTAAGACACGGTGCTAAATAAAATATATTTTAAATTGTATAAATTGATACTCCGAACAATTATGATGTTGAACAAGTTGTAAAGGAGCCAATTTATCATAAATCATGAACACTTCTTTAAATTGTGCCTTGTCTTGAGTTTGAAAAATAAAAATAAACGGTTTACAGTTAAGGAGGCCCTTTCAAAGACAATGTTTTAGTCATGCTCCATTCAAATGAAAATCACCTCACACCTCGTCCCCCAAGTGGAACATGTTCAGTTCAACGTCCTTTGCAGACGGTCGTCATGAAGAACCCTGTCATATCTGTCGTAATAGCCTTACTGCTGGTAGAATACGTCACAAACAGTGAGAGAGAAGAGAAAATACTCTCAAGGAGGAAGAGATATCTCATGTTTCCAGAGGGCAGTAATTTTCTGGTAAGCTTAGTGATGTTTTAATACGATTTTGTAATTTAGTTTTAGTTTAGCATCTTTAAGGAATGGGGCAGTTAATTGACTTATTTTATAGTGTCGGGATTAAGAGGGTATTTTAGAGGAACTATTCTTGCATTATCATGAGAAGGTGAGGATCTATCAATAAGTAATCTAACTAGCACGTGTTCCAGTTAACGGTGGCTAACTCTAGACGGGTGTTTACCATAAAGTCATCTAACTAGCACGTGTTCCAGATAGCGATGGCTAACTCTAGACGGGTGTTTACCATAAAGTCATCTAACTAGCACGTGTTCCAGTTAACGGTGGCTAACTCTAGACGGGTGTTTACCATAAAGTAATCTAACTAGCACGTGTTCCAGATAGCGATGGCTAACTCTAGACGGGTGTTTACCATAAAGTAATCTAACTGGCGCATGTTCCAGTTAACGATGGATAACTCTAGACGGGAGTTTACCATAAAGTAATCTAACTAGCACGTGTTCCAGATAACGGTGGCTAACTCTAGACGGGAGTTTACCATAAAGTAATCTAACTGTCGCGTGTTCCAGATAACGGTGGCTAACCCGAAGCGTCTACTGACCAACATGAGACCCAAGGGCTGGAATGGTCTCCTGGAGTGCGATGTGTTCTTCAAGCTCCCTAGTGACACCAGAAAGATGATCGAGAAATACCAATATCCCCATCCGGGGCCATATTACCTGAACCACAGGGACAGACGAGAACTCTATCGGGGGCTGCAAGAAGTACTGGAGATGTGAGTGGTATACATACTTTTATTTACCACCGTGTCTTACTACCCGTCCAGTTTATACGCTTATGTATTAATTACTCCGGTGATTTTATGTATGAGGAAGGTTACATCTATAGGAAATGTACGCACATTTTCGTGGAGGGAGAGTGGAAAACAGTTTTGTAAAAACAACCCTCATTACATCCGAACGAGATTCGAACCTCGATCCACATGGCCACCGAAGCGGGTTGTTTTTTATTAATTACAGGATTGTTCTCTTGTTATCAATTCCAGGCATGGACTGAATGGAAGAGCTTGCGTTGATAGGACATTGTGTGAGGCTGGAAGGATGCTGAAAGACGGCGAATCTATAATACACGACATACTAAAGATAATTTTCATGTATGTTTACAAAACTATTGTCATTATTATATTATTTAATTTGAAAAATTGATATCTGGACAAAGGATCTGAGCCCAGTACCTTTGGCATAATTTGTTTTACCATTTGACTTAAATTACTACTTCTAATAATTTATTTTAGTCGTTTTAATGGCACATTATACCATTTAAGATTTTTTAACACGTAATTTTACTAAATTTTAACTGAAAAAGATTTTAATATGTGGCAAAGCACACAAGTACAATATTCTATTATTTTTAAAGTGACGCTGATAATTTCAGTATTTGATCTAGTAAAATATTACAGATACCTAGAAGATATTTAAAAAAAGAAAAAAATTGTATTATCATTGAATTTGAATATTTTGTTTGATTTTTATAAGAATTTAATTTAGAGGTAAAATAATTCAAAATAATATGATAAATATTCAACGTCTCTTTTTTTATCAGATAAAAATTGTATTGTTATATATACATTTTATTTGAGCCATATAATGTAGCCAAATTGGTTAAATTGGATGGTTGCAAAATAAATAACTCAGTTTAAATAATTAAAATCGATACAAAACAATTTGAAGTGTGTTTTTTGGTGTACTTAAGCTGAGTAGGAAGGGAAAAATAAATATAATATTGCTTCCCTAAGTACGTTTAGTTTAATTCTTTAAACATGGTATTTAATATTATTAATTAATTAAATTAATAGTTAATTAATTTAATATTATTAATAAATTTATTATAATTATTAATTTAATATTATTAATGAATTAATTGTATATTATTAATTAATAATTATTATATATACTAATAATTTTTGCTGATTGGCATATGAACATAATATAGTTTTTAAATGTAGAGAGCAATTCATGTTCAAATTTCACTATGCCCGTGCCCATTACCGATATTTCTTGGTTTCTTGCGGTTCTCTAGGTCACCATCTGGTGATGACGGTGATACATTCCACCACGATGGTTACACGTCCACCATTGACCCTGGGAAATGTGCGGGTGTTGACAAGGAATGCCCTTTTTCTATTCTTGAAGTTCTGCTGTCGTGGCCTCGCTGATCGTACTGAATGAAGATACAGTAAAACCCCGTTAGACCGAACACCGGTAGTTCGAAATTCTGGATAACCTGAACACACTTTTTGGAAAACGGTGAAAAAAAAATTAAGTCAAATGAAATATATATTTGACTAGTTAACACGATTAAAGTTCAAAAAGAAATTGTAACAAACAGTGATATCTGAAAATAAATGTTTAATATTTACATGTTGTAGTCAACACAATGTTTTTTACTGTAACTATAAATAATTACGGTACATATCACGTGTAATACATCAGTTAAATAAATGAAAATTTATAATAAATTCATTCAACCGTAATTTAAAATTCGTGAAAATATTGTATTCCTGTATCCTCCCGGTTTATCCGAACAAGCTTCTGTCCCGATTAGTTCGGATTAACAAGATTCTAGTGTAGCTGTTAATATCAATAACATTAGTAAAGTTATTATTTTTATTCAAATTATAGTGAATACTATTTTTATTGCTTGTTTAAACACGGATTCAATTTACCAACATATTTTTAATTCCATTACCATTGATAAAATAATAGTTTATAAAACAATTTTGGAAGTTAATGTAAATAATATTTACTATAAAAGCGGATATTTATATTTATTGATGTATTCATGCTAGCTATTTGCATCCACGCGTATTTTTTTATATGTTTAAATATGTAGGTAGCTAGCTTATTGATTTGATCGACCAATACCTAGTTGACATCTTTTATTAAATATTGGATGCTTAAATCTATGTTTACAATAAAATATGCTTAGTCTAAAAACATTTTAGAACAATAGTTTTCAGAGATGTTAAAAATGTGTCGGTAATATAAGCGTGAAAAACACTTTCTAACACTCTTTATTGACCTTTAGTTAGTTGGTTAAACACGAGTAAAACATAGTATGTTTAGTATGAGCTTAGTATGAGTTAAATGGGGCCAGCCCGCCTAGAATGGACGGTACCTCGAACTACACGGAACAGAACAGAACCCGCCTTGGTGGCGTAGTTGGCTAACGTGCTAGTCGTGTTGAGCTCGACCGCCGAGGACGGGGAGATCGAGGTTCGAATCTCGGTCGGGTGAACTGGGGGTGGTTTTTCCTAAATGGTTTTCCACTCTCCCGCCACGCAAATGCGGGTTAACTTCCTCTAAAATTCAACCCTCCCAATTCCTAATCCATTAGCGTAATTAGTACTTAAGCGTATAACCCGAATGGGTAGTAAGACGTGGTGCTAAATATTATATTATTATTATACACGGAACAGAAAAGTAAAATGGAAATAATCAGATGTGTTCGAAGTGTTTCATTCTTGAATTTCCCTTCTTGTAAGGATGTGGGACACTAGGGTTCAAATCCTGTTCGGGTGTACTGAGTTTTTTTCTTTCCCTAAATGGCTTTCCACGCTCCCTCGGCACAGCGTTCGAGTACAAATCCTCTAAATTATACCCTCCTCATCCCTAACACACTAGTGTAATTAGTATATGTGCATGTGACCTGAGCGGATGATAAAAAAATACAAAACTCATCGATGTTCACATGGCTTAAGGCGTCACTCTCGTGTTAATCTAGAATACCGGTGCTGGTGAGCTCTGGATCTGAGTTTCGGTTAGCTTTAGTGATGATTTTTTTTCTGAATAGTTTTTAACTTTCCCTCCACGCAAATACATGTATATTCCCTTTAAAATTCTACCTTTCTCATCCCCATTCAATAAGCGTAATTAATAAATGCGTACAACCCAAACGGGTAATGAGGCGTGGGGGAGAAAAAACAAAAAAAATACATTTAAATCATGAAATTAGATGTATATTTTTTTTTGTTTATAAGGCATTTATTAATGGCATGAAAACATAAATATTTAATTTTTATAAATACACTCGACCGACAAATAAAACAACACACACCAGCCCCAAACGGGTCTCGAATGTGAAACGATACATAATTATAGATATAATATTTACGTGGGTTCAAACCCAGCCGAGGGTTGACGGATTTCTCTTGAGCGATAAAAATCCGTAGCACAACTTCCTTTGGAGGGTAAGTAAAGCCGTCGGCCCCATGTCGATTGCGGCATGTAAAAGAACCCTGGAAAGCATGAGAAAACACCTTTCCCGGCAAAATTGGTAGGCCCTTTCACTCTCGCTCATAGAAATTATCGTGTGCTAAGGGAACCAGTTGGTTTAGAACGTGCACGTTAAATATCTTAACTAAATAAAAGATAATATTTATAAATTAGGTGCCCTGAAGGGATAATAAAACCTCTTCTTTGAGTTAAGGAAGGGAAACTTTAAGAAAAAACCCACCCAATCTTAAATAGAGGCCAACTGTGGCCACAAAAATACAATAAAAAATCGACACAAAAAACCCCTTACAAACGCGAGGGAGTAGAATTATAGAAACAAGTGACAAAAAAAAAAGAATGAATAATATAATATAAATGAAGAGAAGTGTAAATTAAAAGCAAAACAAAAGATTGCTGATGACTTGGTGATGGGGGCGGAGTGTTGTCCATGTTGTTGACGTAGGTAGATACCAAACAGTTAAAAAAAAACCAAGCCGCTAGTTCAACAAGGAGGAGAGTTCAACATCCAGTAATGACCTGTTTATCTTGTGGTTAGAGCTACTGAATGGCTTTTGTCCATCATGTGAAACAGTTCCTAGACCCATAATTAGCGGGGCAAATATAACAGCTCTATGGCATCGAACGAGCTCTTCAAGAATGATTTATGCGAATGGCTCAAGGATGGCTTCAAGAGTTCTTCCAAATTTTGTGTTACTCATTCCTGTTTATGTCAATTCTTGATTCATGTGAGGGTTATTGAAAAAAAAAATTATATTAATATTTGTCGATATATTTCTGTGTTCCAAGTTCTGAAGAATTAAACCAAATTTTGGTAAGTATATATTGTAAAAATAAAATCTTTTAATGAAACGTTCAAGAACTGTTTGAATCTGATAAAAAGAAATAGTTCTTTCATCTTTTTAATATCCATTTTAGAAACATCAACATTGTAACAGACTATTTTTTTCCCAACAAATTTGTAAATTTGCCTTTCCCAATTTAAATTATGAAAATCTACTTTCAACTTGACATTCAACGTCAGTTAATAAAGCTTGATTTTTCCGTTCACCAAAAATTGAGATTAGAATCTGCTTGAGTGTAACTGGCGCAGAAATTCACAACCTATCAGAAATGTATGTCTGCCCATATTTTTTATTCACAACATAAACTATAAACAACTGATTGCCGATATGTTTTATTTTTCTAGTGGATAGACAATTCTTTAAGATTAATATCACGATGGATGTTTTAAAATTATTGTTTATTGTGTCTTGAAATAAATAAAACCAAATATGAAAAACACATGCGTTTTCCATTTAAAGAGTTATTTCAAAACATTTCTCAACAGTAGATACAGCTGACTGCTTGTATCTCTCGCTTTGTAAGCGCATGCACACTAATTGAATTTTGATTGGGTCTCCCAAGCTGATGTCATGGAGGAAATCTGAACTTATTTAAAATTGCGCCTGAGCAGACAACGCCGATGAGGATATAATCTTGTGATTGGTTTAAAGTTCATCACGGGATTAAGTTTCTTCTCTTCTCTTATTCGTCGACAAAAGTGTGAAGAGGCAATAAGACTTTTAATAGATATTCTATTGATTTGTCAATTTAACCACGCGATTATGTTTTAATAAACAACATTTTTTAGCTCTTAACTTTGTCCCTGAATATACTATTTCTATATATTTTATTATCATCTAAGTTTGTTTAACTATATTTAATTATTAATATTATCGCTAAGTTCAAATGATTACTTACAGTCATATAATACTATACATATTTAGTGATTAAAACATCTTTAAACATCTAATGCTATCCAATATTTATTTTCCTGATCCTTTTAGGCACGTAATGAAGAGTTTAATGGTGTTACTTGGCCTGTGGGGCGCGATGGTTGTGGCATCCTTGGAACTGCCGGGATATTTAATTCCAGATAGTAAGATTCTTTCAAGGAGGAAAAGATACGTAGTTTTCCCAGAAGGAAGCACATTCTCAGTGAGTAGAAACACAAGCTTTGTTAGATGTTAGACAACGGAATGTAGATTAAAACTACGCAAAGAAAGAAGGAAAACTACCCTCCAAATAAATGTATTCGCTTTCAAAATCCCTAAATTAATTGTGTTGAAACTTCGCAAGGACATAAAGCAGAAGTACGGTTAACGTATATGGATGATTAAAATCTACGTCCGCCATGTTGTTTCAAGATGGCTGCCAAAAAAACCCACTCTCAGCTTCACCTTATCCTATTTTCATGGACACATACCGTGAGAATAGCAGGTTAGATAGTAGTAATAGTAATGAATACATTATTATTATTATCACCGCGTCTTACTACCCGTTCGGGTTATACGCTCTTACGCTAATGTGCAATGGTAGGGTGATTGTGAGATGAAATGGAGACCTCACATTCACAAGTTGTGATTAATACACGTCTTGTCAGAGGTGAAGGAAGGGTTTGGGCAATCAGATAAATCTGTGTCAGGACCGAGGATTGAACCCCGGACCCTCAGCACAGTAGTCTGAGACCTTACCCCTAGACCACCAGCTCACCAGTAATAAATACAATATACAGTGAAATGTATTAATAGCGGATACCTTCCGGGATAAAAAAAAAGTCCGTTACTAAGAAGTGTCCACTATTTGGACAGAAAAACTACCACTGTTTGGATACAGTTCAGGGGTTCGAGATCTAAACGTTATCCTGGAGAATGTATGTGATGTGATCCCCCAACCCCCCTTGATATATTGACGGTGTTCCACTGACAGGTGGCGCTCTGCCTGACTTACAAAGCGCTCACCGGGGAGAGCAGTATATTCACCGGTGGTCTCGCTTGGGCCATCTCTTACGACCTCCCAAACGAGACCCAGCACGATGACTACAGGTACAAAGGAAGTTTGTTGCCCGCTCCGGAGATATTCCGCAGGAACCGCAGAGATCTCTATCGGAAGGTGGAGGTAGCCATGGACTCGTGAGTTACTCTTTTATACAATCAATGGCGAGACTAGTGGCTTTCCTTAAAATTTAGCAACAAAAAAAACAACACAATGTATCGTAAAGAGGGCGCCTCGGTCAGTGAGAAAGTATCAATCGTTGGCAGGCCACATTGTTTAAAATACAATGGTTTGTGTCGTTTTCTGGAACTACTTCTAGATTCTGTACTAAGCTTATACTCCATTTCACCCTTCACTTACAACCATCCTTTGCCATATCCATAAGAAGGAGGGGAAAGAAAGCTACGAAACTTCTGATCTCAAAGTAATAATAATACTTAGCACCACGTCTTACTACCCGTTCGGGTTATACTCTTAAGTACTAATTACTCTAATGGGTTAAGAATTGGGAAGGTTGAATTTAGAAGAAGTGAACCCACAAATATGTGGAAGGAGAGTAGAAAACCATTTAGGAAAAACCAGCCCCAGTTCACCCGACCGAGATTCGAACCTCGATCTCCCCGTTTCTCGGCAGCCTGGCTCGACACGGAACCAGCGCGTTAGCCAGCTACGCCACCGAGGCGGGTAGCAATATTTTATAATGTGATGATAGATTCACGTTGTTCAAACATAGAAAGTTTAAAATAAAACAAAGTTCTATTTTATATGTTACCTTTAGTTTTGGTTTATTCCCTTTGCATCATTCTTTCTCCCTTCGCTTGCATAGATAAGACGAAATAAACATTTAGCCTTCTACAATTGTTTTATATTTTTCCTGCCTACTTTATTCTGTAATCAATCATATAAACGGTTTCTTATTCGCATTAGAAGGGGCCCAATATAATTATGGTTTTTATTTCAATTCTTAGTTATATCTATGCCCTTGAGGGTTAGGGGAGGGGTGGTTGTAGTTATTTTACCAAACCTCCCCTAATGTAGTGTTCCATTCAACCCTCAAGAGTGTCATATTTTATTTTGTCTTTTGTCTAATTTTATCTTTGTCTTATCCTTCAAGAGCCCTGCAGTCCTGGCGTAAGATGTTTATCTTAAATTTTTTTTATTTGTTTTAGCACTGCGTCTTACTAGCTTTTCAGGCTATACACCAGTGTACTAATTAAACTAATTAGTTGGGGATTAATAAGGCTTAATTTAGAGGAAATGCACCCCCATTTGCGTAGAGGAGAGTGTAAAACACTTTAGGAAAAAACACCCTCAGTACAACCAACTGGGACTCGAGACTCAAGCTCCTCTTCATCGGCAGTCTAGTCTACTGCGAGATTAGCGCCTTAGACCATGTGATCACCGAAGCATGTAATGCAGCTATACTTCCCTTTAAATTCTATTTTTTAAGGCTTCCTTATATAGACGGGATAGTAAGGTATGCTGCAAAAAAAAACCTTAGCTGGTATACAGTTATATTTTCATAGAAAGAACCTTATCTGACATGTAGAAAAATTATCAGATCTATTTTCACGTATTCTTACGTAAAGTCATATGATTTTCATATGCCAATCATCGTAGATATTATCAATACCTATAAAGTAACCCCAATAGAATAGTAAAACGTTAAGAGTCTTGACCACAAAAAAAAACATGTTTGTAATTAATGAAAGTGTCTTCCTTTAAAAAAATGGAACTACAATGTTCCCAGGGCTGGATTGGACGGCCGCGCATGTATACTGCGCACCATCTGTGAGTCTGCGCAGCGCCTCATTCCACGAAGTTCGCTGTTCGTAGAGATGTTCCGCATTTTATTCACGTGAGTTTTCTTATTTTCCACCAAGACCCGTTTGAGCTGTACGTGCATACATTATTTACACTAATCGAATAGGTGTGATGAATTTCAACTTTAAGTTCTCCAATTTTCATAATAAAAGCCATACCTGACAGCTAGGAAAGCTATTATACCCTGATATTAGTAGGAAACAAGTTCTGAAAGGCGTTATACTGTACCAGATTCCTACTGTATAGTAGTATTTTGGTAGGACAAAAGGCCTTGCAGAACGGTAGAACGAAGTCCATACCGGAAGGTCTTTTATCCTTCAGAAATACTGCTATAAATCAGGATTATGGCAAGAAATAAGGCCTTACAAAAGATACCTCTTAGCAGAATCACGTTTTCTTTTATTTTTAGCACCGTTTATTCGCAAACGTAATAATTACGCTCATGAGTTAAGGATAAGAAAGGTTGAATTCAGAAGAAATAATATAACCCCATTCGCATTGAGGGAGTGAGGGAAAATTCATTTAGGAAATACCACCCTCAGTAAACCCGACCAGGATTCAAACCCCAATCTCCCTGTCATAGGTAGTCTTTACTTTATTTCAAGAGTGACGCCCTAGACCATGCGGCCACCGAAGCAGAGCTTAACACGTATTAACAGGTCAAATCACATGAGCTGCAGCGGTCGATTTTGATAGATGTAACAATATCTATAGAATAACCTTTCCAAAATCTGGGCTACGATAGTTGTAGCCCAAACGCGGAATATTATATTATTACCTATAAAACAACACTAAAATGTTAACATATTTGTTCATAAAAAAAAATCATGCATGTATTTTCTAAAAGATTCTTGAACCCAAATCCATACTACTGTATCTGTTGGCAGGCTACCTCTGGAGACGGTGGCGCCACACGAACCTAGCGAGCATCTAGAGTACGACTCGGCGCACCGCAGCGGACTAGCCGAGGACAACTGCGTGGAAATGTTCCCTACTTGTCATTTATCCTTGCTGGATATGTTCCTTAAGGGACCCGAAATGAATATCTAGCCGTCGTCATTGTGTGAAGTGATACCGAGTACAATAAAGTGTTGTTATTAATCAACGAATAATCACTTTGTTTTCAAAACATCACCGAGATTGTTATGAAACATAATGTTTACCAAGATTTAAATTACAGAAACGTATTGTATTTATTACCTTATTTAATAAAACATATTTAATAAATTGAAAATAAGTCATTTTAGAGTCAGGTAAAGTTTTTTTATCAAATTAAATGGGTGAGGGAGGGAGGGTTGAATTTCCTTTTTTTTTAGCACCCGGTCTTACTACCTGTTCAGGTTAAACGCTTATGTACTAGCTACACTAATGTGTTATGGATTAATAAGGTTATATTTAGAGGAAGTGTACCCACATTAGCGTGGAGGGAAAGTGGAAAACCATTTAGGAGAAAATACCCTCACTTCACCCGACCGAGATTCGAGTCTCGGATCTCCCCGTCATCGGCAGTTTAGTCTACTGCGAGGGTAGCGCGTTAGACCATGCAGCCACCGATGATGGATGATTTCCTAAGTTAAATAACTTCTATTTATACTTTGATAAAGAAAAATTTTGTATATAAATATGTCACGGGTTCGATCACCAGTGCTTCCAGATCTTCTGAGAAGCTGTGGGTATAGAACTGGGGTCAAACTCAGCCTCTTGAGGACAAATTATGAGCTACTTGAATATATAAATAGCAGATCATGTCTAGAAAACTGAGATTGACTACTGAAGAGTTCATTGTGATGACCACATGACACTCTTTGTCCACATAATTTGGCAATATCTCCGCCAACAGACGGCGGCCACTTTGTTGGTGTGGCTTGATTGTGAACTGACGCCATGGATATTTTTTTAACTCGTAACTTAAAATGAGATGTTTTTGTGTCATTTTTAATATGAATCCTACTCGGTATTACATATTTAAATACACTAATTGAGTATGAATAAGGAAAGCAAAATTTAAAGTAAATGTATTCATATTTATTTGAGGAAGAGCTGGAAATTATCTAGGGTAAAAACACACTCATAAAATCCTCCAGGGATTCGAATCCCGACTTCCTCATCCCTGGTAAACCAAAATGGATTATCTCGACCCTTAGTCCACCGATTCGGGATTGTTTAAATAACATGTGACCACACCGTCTGTTAGCGATGATAGTGACAACACCTATAGATAGAGAGTGTGATGTAAGCACGAGCCCTCCGGCCGTTAATCTCAGTTTTCTAGACCTGAACTGTTATTGATTTATTCAAGTAGCTCCTCATTTGTCCTCATGGAGCTGAGTTTGACCCTGTCCCAGAACCAGAAAGATACGGAAACACCTGGAATCAAACCCGGGAGCTCTGTATCTGTATCCAGGAGCTCTCACTACAAGGCAATCTGTTGGAATACCTAGACGACATTATTTACTACATATTTAATTCTATTCTAAAGTGAACAATGAAGACAAATGCAAATGTGAATGTATCTTATTTTAAGATGGCTACGCCTGTTAATTAAAGGTGTTAATGGGCTCGGTCAACCTTCAGACAACACCAACATATATGTCATAATTACGTTTTGGATCGTGTTGTGGTAATTGAGGCTGCTTCTAAGAACACTTAGTTTAAAAACTTTGTGGCTGTAAGTAAAAAAGTAAATTAACAGCCAGCGCTCTCAAATTAATACACTTCAGTGGACATTTATTAAGTAAGTATTCATAAAATAGCTATGAACATTCATTTTTAAAAAAACATTTTTTTCAAGCGTTTGATTTTAATCTATATTTCAAACATGTGCTATTATTTTTTTCTAATAAAAGCAAGATTTTTTTAACAAGTGAAACTATAATTCCTGATCATTTTAAATTCGTTTATTTTAAACTGACTAAGAAAACATTCTGCTTGTAAATAAGAACACAAAATAATAGAGGCGAATTTAAAAATAATAGTTAAAAACACGCTACAGTGAACAGGCGCGCCTGGCGGCCATGTTGACAAAAAGGATCTAACTTAGCTTTGCCGTGTATTTATTTTACAGTCCAATTTTCATAGTTGATATAAGAAGGGCGTTTAGAAATTTCAAACTTTTTTTTTTGCTGTCAATATTTTAATTATATCTATAAATGATAATGCTGCAGACTTCATGACTTTACGCATGAATATCGTGAAATTATATCTAGTAGCTTTTCTAGATTTCAGATAAGGCTCTTCCTGTAAAAATTGGATTGTAGTTTTCGTATGAAGCGAATATAAATAAATCGTATTATAGCAGTTATCTACTAATTACATTTGTTTCTAAGTTATTTTCATTCAGTTACCTACATTTTGTTTACATTGAAATGTAACATTCTTACCTTAATTGATTACACTATGGCCCTATCTTATAAACTCTACCATAGTTATGCCAAGCAAGGTAATCTTGTACCTTTCACGGTAAATCGAGTGTACATCTCTTTATTATATATTCATAAATTACATCTGGACATGGGAATCGAACCCGGGACCTTTGTTTTAATACATCAATGTTATTTACACTGAGCTATCCAGAAATATTCATGTGAACAGGGTCAATATTCACTCATATTTTAAGGCAGAGTCTGTGACGGACGTGCGGAAATCATTTAAGTGATCAATTAAGATCGCGAGCTATCAGATAACGCAGCCATAATCGACTCGGTAAGGCTTTATGCTTTACAATGATAACTGTCTAAATGCGCATATCATGATGGATCCACGCTATTAATATGGTTATATGTTTGAATACTTAGTGGTGGTTTATTTTAAAATAAATAATGAAGGGTTTAAATTTAAAATATAAATTCGGGTACCTGTATCAATTTTAAATATAAACTATTATGTATCAAAACATGTTTTTCATAAGTAATAATACTAATCTGAAATTTTAAAAAGTTTATGAAAAGATTACTTCGTCATGTTCCTTTTTCTTTTTTTCTTTCTAGAGTGTAATGGATAGATTTTTCATGATATTATGCCTCATCTGTTTGACTGTGCTGGCATCTAGCGGAGATTATGTTATGCAAAACTCCGAAGGACCTCTTCTGTCCCGAAGGAAAAGATACGTGGTGTTCCCACAAGGCAGCACTTTTTCTGTAAGTAGTAGTTAATGGTGTTTTTTGTTGATATTTTGTATTGAGTCCGGGATAACCGAATTTAGTTTCATGAATGGAATAGTGATGATGAAGTGATGAGGAATAGTGATGATGAAGTGATGAGGAATAGTGCTGATGAAGTGATGAGGAATAGTGATGATAAAGTGATGAGGAATAGTGATGATAAAGTGATGAGGAATAGTGATGATAAAGTGATGAGGAATAATGATTTTGAAGTGATGAGGAGTAGTGATGATGAAGTGATGAGGAATAGTGATGATGAAGTGATGAGGAATAGTGATGATAAAGTGATGAGGAATAGTGATGATAAAGTGATGAGGAATAGTGATGATGAAGTGATGAGGAATAGTGATTATGAAGTGATGAGGAGTAGTGATGAGGAATAGTGAATTTAGGAAGAAAACCCTTTAGAAACATTCTGCTTAAATTTGGACTCCGATCTATCCATCACTAATTTAGAGGATCCTAAATTTTAGTTCACTCAAACAATGTAATTTTTTTTGTTTTTTTTTTCAGAGTTAAGTAATCAAAGACAAGGCATTTTTAAAAATAATTTACTTCTTACCTTTTTCATATAGGAAAATTATTTTTCAGTGTGTGGTGAGTTATAAAAGGTTGAACATTGCTGCAATAGATCTTCCGATCACAGGAACTGGTATTAGTAATTTAATAACTCGTATGGACAGTCAGTTATGAATGGGTGCTGAAGGAGTGCGGGTTTAAGCGAATCCAATAGGTCAATGTGAAAGAAGTGTCTTACAATGGTTTGAGCGTGTTGAGATGATGAGTGTGGATCGAGTGACAAAGCAGATATATGAAGGTAGAGTGTGTGGATCAAAAGGAAGGGGTAGGACGTGGTTAAATGCTGTAGACGAATGTGTGAAAAGAGAAACATTAAGAGTTTTAAGAATAAAAGAGAATGTAAGACTCGATATATGGATATTGTTGAAGCGAAGGGCGTATGGAAGCATAGAGAAGTGTGGAGAAAGTTAGTGAGGATGGATTAAGTACGGAGTTGTTTTTTTTGAGCTGTATGCACAGTTTTTAGCCTACCCCATAAGGCAACGGCGTTATTGGATATTTACGGTGTTTGTTTTTTTGTGGTTTTTCAGTGTGTTTTTGTGTGTGTGTTAAGTTATTTCTTTTGTATGTATGTGTGTGGGTTTTTGTGGTTTTGGTGTAGTTGTTTTTTGTGTGGTGGTTTTTGTTGTTGTTTTTGTGTGGTGGTTTTTGTTGTTATTTTATTTGGGTTTTGTGTGTGTGTGTGTGTGGTTTTGGTGTCTTTTTTGTGGTTATGGTGTTTGTTTTTTGTGGGATTTTTTTCAGGTTTTTTGGTGGTATTAAAAAAAAAAAAAGGGTATTAAGACTGGTCGAAAAGAAATACCAGATTCTCCTCTAGTCCAGGGTCCTACTAAGATCCCGGATGATTGTTTTGACAACAGACGGCGCTCTGTTTGTCCATAAAGGCCTTCGTGACCGGGGACACGGAGACTGACATATTCACTGAAGGTTTGGCCTGGGCCCTCTCATACGACCTTCCTAATGAGACCCTCAAGGACAACACCTTCCAAGGGGGCTTGTTGGCTCCACCGGAACTGGTCCGCAGGAGTCGCAGGGAGGTGTACAACAAGGTGGAGGTCATCTTGGACTCGTGAGTACACGTTGTCTGAATTAGTCGCTAGGGGCGCTTCGAAATGTCTAGGAAGACGTCGAAGGCTAAAAAATATCTCCTTCTCTTAAATTTTTGAATTTTGACATCTATAATAAACCTTCGTTTGCATCCTAAAAACATTTCGAAAGGAGAAGAAAATATGGATGAACAATTATTGGCCCAAATAATGAACAATTTTTTTTCTGACCCTCTTCTGTGGTCACATGGTCTAACGCCCTAATCTCGCAGTATATTAGACTGCCGATAAAGGGGAGATCGAGGTTCAAATCTCGGTCAGGTTGTACTAAGGGCGTTTTTTTCAGAATAAAATACTTGTACACTCTTGCTCTCTCCACGAAAATGTGGCTACACTTCTTCTAAATATAACCTTCCTAATTTCTAGAGACATTAGCGTAATTAGTACACAAGTGTAATAACCCAAACGGGTAGTAAGACGCGATGCTAAATTTTTTTGGGGGTAGGGGCACCTCTTCGTACTAGGCTACCCATTTAGGCTATAAGGAAATCTGCTAATTATGGTAATGTTTTACGGGATAATAGAAACTAAACTTAGAGGAAGTTTTCCCGCATTTGCGTGGAGGGAAAGTGAAAAACCACACTCAGTAAACCCGATTGGAATGTGAGCCCCGATCTCCTCATAATGGCGTCTTCAACCTTTTTATGTCCAAGGACCAAAGTTTTAGTATTTTGTTGGCTCGCAGGCCGCAATACTGTACCGACAATATTAGGAGTGAATGGATTTTAAGATATTCGTATTAACTCATTCTTATAATCTTATACTCACACTAGGGATTAGGATTTCTCGTGAAGTATGTTCAATATTGCTTCATAACAGGAGGTAGTACGAGTTATCTTGTCTACTAGAGTAGTCATTGTCGGTTCAAATTACGTGCGTACTAAAACGCAATACTTTTCTTCGCACATGAGGAATGCCAGGCCTCCACCGTGGTTCGGATTCCACGTTAAACTGTAGGTCCTCCATTTCATCTCACAATCACCCTACCATTGCACATTAGCGTAAGTGCGTATACACCGAACGGGTAGTAAGACGCGGTGCTGCTAATAATAATAATAATAATAATAATAATAATAATAATAATAATAATAATAATAATAATAATAATTTTCTTCGCACAAAATTATATTTTATAAAATACCTAATTTAAAATACGTAAATTAAAAAGTTAATTATTATTAGTTGATTATGTAAAATATATATATATATATATATCTGTTTATGTAATTTTTTATTTTTAAATAATTTTATGTTTTTCATTAGCAAGTGGGCTGCAAAAAATGTTATAACGGGCAACAAGTGGCCCGCGGGCCACGGGTTGAAGACCCCTGTTCTAACTCTTTCTCTTTACCTACAGTAGCCCCATGGCTTCTTTGGTGCTGACTGACAGCTCACAGCTGAATTCTGACAGTCAACATTTAGGTATATACCTATTTTGCAGATCATATGGTTCGGCGTAGGGATACATAATTTGGTCTGGTAACTTTTCAAAGCCGTCAGCTGTCAGTCAGCAGCAAAGAAGTCATGGTGCTACTGTAGATGCACTTAATCGTTAGTTTGAAATTTAAAAGAAGTGTTATGTGACAACAACAATAACAACAAAAATCTTATCTTCGATTGTTCTTCACTTTTTTATAATGTGTTAGTTTGTTCTATGATGAATATAATGAATGTTTCCAGTGCGGGGCTTGACGGTCGCGCATGCGTACTACGCACCTTGTGTGAATCTACCCAGAGGCTGACAGCTCGCAGCTCCATGGTGGTTGAGCTGCTGAGGGCCATATTCACGTAAGCTAACAACTCCTTTAGGCGGTAGAGTTACAGTAGCCCCATGTCTTCTTTGGTGCTGACTGACAGCTCACAGCTCACAGCTGACTTCTGACAGTCAACATTCAGGTATATACCTAAATTTTGACTGTCAGAAGTGACAGCTGCTGAACACATGTTTTTTTCAGATCATATGGTTCGGCGTAGGGATACATAATTTCGTTTGGTAGCTTTTCAAAGCCGTCAGCTGTCAGCTGTAGGCTGTCAGTCAGCACCAAAGAAGCCATGGGGCTACTGTAGGTATTGTTAACATGCTCCGTGCCTTACTACCCGTCCTTGCGCAGCACCTACTTACCACCCTTCGCGTGTGCACAATATTACTACCCATCCATGCGCAGCGCCTTACTGGCCGTACGTGCGCACCCCCTTGCATTACGTCAATGCCCAGCATGTTAATGCTCATTTGTGCGCAGCGCTTTAATGCTCGTCTGGACACAGCATATTACCAACCACTGATGCGCAGAATCTTACAACCCGTCCGTGCGCAGTGCCTTACTGGCCACACGTGCGCAAGATCGTACTACCCGTATGTGAGCAGCTCCTTAAATCCCTCAACGCGCAGCACTTTACTGCTCGTTCAGCCACTGCATCTTACCACCCACCCGTGCGCAGCGCTTTAGTACTCGTCCAGAATATCAGCATATTTGTACTAAATAAGTTAGGGGGCTGGAATGTAGAATGTGAAGGTAATGCACCCGCATTTAGCGTGGAGGAGGAGTGGGAAACTATTTAATGTAGGGAGGGAGTGCGGCATGTCTCAGTAGATTCTGACCACTCCGGCACCGGAAAATCAAACTAGATTAGACGGATGACTTTGGTGTTGATAGTATTACTAATGTGATTTTCTACAGTCTCTTAGTATTATATTGGGTCACTTACACCTGGAACTTCCTTGTAATTAAATCTGAATCATTCACCTTGGTTCACCTCACATTAAGGCGGCCGGCCTCGGCTTTGCTAGAAGGAATCAATCGCTGTCACATACTTGTGTTGAATAGTCTAATTACCCGCCTAGGTGGCGTAGTTGGCTAACGCGCTAGTTTCGTGTTGAGCCAGACTGCCTAGAACGGGGAGATTGAGGTTCTAATCTCTGTTGGGTGAACTGGTTGGGGGGGGGGGGCTCCCCACAGGCAAAACACTAACCTTCCTTTCCTTCTCCCCCACTCACTACCCACCGCCCNAACTTTTTGTGGGGGGGGGGGTTCCTAAAGGGTAAACACTAAGCTTAATTTACTTATGCTAAACTAATTAACTATAGGACTGGAATATAACTAACTGCTACACTGTCTAATTGAAAAATAAGTTTTAGATAGTCTTGAGAAACTCTTATCTACAATTTTGTAATAATGTACTACTACTACTACTACTGAAGGCTGCCTCTGGAGACGGTGGTGCCACATGAACCCAGTGAGCATTTCGAGTACGATTCTGCGCACCGCAGTGGATTGGCCGATAACAGCTGTGTGGAAATGTTCCCGACTTGCCCCGTGTCAATACTGGATGTCTTGGAGAATATGTTGAAAAAACCACAGGGAGATTATGAATGACACTCTAAGTAAATATATCGACACAAAAGTATGTACTTTTTCATAAATTTCAAATTAAAAAAAAAAAACTTATCGGTAAATGACTCTGAAATGACCCTTTATCTAAAACAAAAAACATAAACGGTAAATATTTTTCCTTATAATTTAAAATACTCTTCAGATAGATGTAATTTTTTTCCAACCAAATCGTAGAGGACAGTTTTGAAAAATTTAAATCATCAAAAATCAGTAATTATTAAATTACACTTTTATATATACTTTTAATAAAAAAACATTGTGTAAAACACTCTCCAGAAATTAATTTAGAGCAAAATTGTTATATATATTTTCAAAATATGTAAATAGTTAAAAACTTTATCAAATATTATCCTACCCTTAATTTTAAACCTAGATTAGAAACCAAGATTAGGCCTCCAGTATGTCTATATAACATCTAAATATCAAGTTTGAAATAAATTAATCAACCCGTTTCGAATATAACCCCGCGTACAGACAGACAGACAGGGTAACAGAAAAATTTGCAAAAGCCATTTTTTTATTTTGTTTAGGGACACAAAGAAATTTCGAGATCCTTCATAATCTAGAAGTAAAAAATGTTCACGATCAAAACATTTTTTCTAGATGAGAAGGTAAAAAATATATTTAGCCATTATAATCTATATACTGAAATAACATAATAAATTAGATTTTTTTGTCAAGTGAGATTTGAATTAAAATAATAAATTTTAACAAATAAATTTAACTGGAATTTCTTGTTTTATGTTATAGATTCATTTATTCATATTATTAAATATAATCATTTAAACAAAACTATTATTGCAATATGACACAGCTTGTACACTATGGTTAGCAAAATGTTTCAGAAATTGAGCTAAAACGAGTTCAAAGTTTATCAGCTACTACAACATAATTTTAATTCAATGGCTCTCAACAATTAAATATAATATTTCGTAGTTAGTTGTTTTTATAGATTTATTTTTATTACTAGCCCATATATTCTTTGTTTATGATCAAAATGAACTTTTATGGCATTATATAAAAGTTAATAAATTAATGTAGTTATTACTAACTAAAGATATTTCAGTATATACCAAATTTAATTCAATATTTTTATCAATGATTTATTTTATCAAGTGTACAGTAATTATTACTATTATTATTATTTTATTGAATTAAACAATAAACATACAATCTACCATTAGCAACTTTACATTACGGTATTTATGTAATTTTGTAAGTACAAAATTGGGATTTTTATGTGAGTTTATATATTTTCATTGAGTAAAATTTAAGTGCATTATGAAACATTATTTATAGCAGAATACAGTGTGGTGTTAACTTAAAATGTTCAGCGATCAGATAAATACATACCGTTGCAATGATTGTTTCTTGACTATTTAAACTGGTTGTGTTCGCGTCGCCTGCTACAAACAGTTCTATATGTACTTTCCTGCTTTTGTGTTCGCGTCATGGGAGCAGATTTACTCTCTGGTTGTTCGCGTCGTCGTCACAGCTGTACCCGTGGCAGAAAATAACTGCCTTTTCTGTTTCGTCCCATGAGTGGGAGCGAGTGGGTCATTTTTGAAACCGAATAAAAAGAATAAAAAGCGCACCATTTTTGAATTATACTTAACCTAAAATCTTGAATTGATTTAACAAAATTTACAAACCTATTCGGTGGCCGCATTACCTAAGGCGCTACTTTAACAGGAGACTAGACTGACGATAACGGGGAGATCGAAGTTCGAATCTCAATCGGGTGTACTGAGGACTTTTACAAAATGTTTTTCCACTTTTCATCCACACAAATGTGGATACGCTACCTATCAATAGCATTAATAATCCCATAAGTGTAATTAGCGCGTATAACCAGAACCGGTAGTATGATGCAATGCTGAAAATATTACTAATTTTGAGTTGACTACAAGAAAATGTTCTTCCTTTTAAGAAGTGTTAGAATGTAAAATTCCATAAAAATAAAATTAAGTTTGAGAGCTATTTGGTTAAAATATTTTTTCAACATTCATGCTATCAAACTTAACCTTAGTTTTTGGCATACAATATATTTGTGATCGCAGAGAAAAAGTGTGAATTGAAGGTTAAAAAAATAATTTTAGGGACCTAACGGAAATTGTAGAGTTCAGTTCAGTTTAGTAAAAATAAAAAGCTGCATGGTCTAACGCGCTACTCTCGGGAAACTGGGTTACCGGTGATTGTATGAGATAGTCAAAAACAGGGTTTGCTTCCGCCATCTTTAAAAAGAGAACTGAAAGGATTGAAAAGCTGCTCTCATCGCCTCAAAGAGAATAGCTTGTTCCATCTGCTCCTAACTTACGGCTAGCTGTACTCGTCACATGTGTAGAACTGTTTCCAAACGTCGACGCGAACAAAACTATTGAATTAATCAATGAATGAATTCATATAAGTAATTGTAGCAACAGATTTTATATCAACAAAATCTTTGCTAAATGTAGGTTTTTTCTTTTTCTAAGTTCTACATTCAGGATCATAGGTAAAGGCTTGGGAAAGGTTAGCGATACCATTTTGGCACATAAATCACACATAGATAATTAATAAATAGTTCAAGGTCATATTTATAATATAACATGAGCATTTTCTTTGAAAGAAAGTAATTGATTACAACGTCATAGTAGAAATGCAACACTAGATATAGTTATATTGCTGTTGTTCTGTACCTAAGTTGATATGAGTTAGAAAAAAATATTGTTTTTTCATTATTAAAAAGTGAATTATTGATAGTTTACTGAAACACAATATAACTGAATTCAAAATATAAGTAAAATATTTATACCAATATTCTTGCAAAAATATTGATACTTTTAGGCTTGTTGAGCCTTCTATTGTTTTTCACTTTACTAATTTCCAATTGTAAATGTGTTTATCTATAATTGTATTAAATATTTTTAATCTACGTAAGGGTATTTTTATATAATTTTCAAATAATTTATACATTACCAATATTAAAATATATTTAGATCTATTGTCTAAGAAGACAAAATCCTAGATTTTGGATTGGCTTTAATCATTGGATGTATAACATTCCTAAAGTACCATTATTTTTGTCACAATTTTAGTTTAAATAAATGGAAGACGTTGATTTAATCAATTTGTTCAAAGAAACAACAGTTTTTTTTTTCATTTTATGTATACAATTCAGCATCAACTAGAATAAGACAATAAACATTGCAAGTAGGATTTTGTTAGATTGTTAATAATTATGAGTATTCCATAAAATGCTTGTTTAATTCCAAATATTAAAAATCCAAGCATATTAAAAATATAATTAATACATACTAGTTTATTTTATATTAGAATCATTTGGAAATACAATAAAATTAAAAGTCATTTTACAATCACAACCTTCTTGATGAAACTTTTAAAATTAAAATGTAAATAGCATTTGAAAATTATAAATTGAATTTTTACATTTTACTTAATTTGTTTATCAAAGGGATTTTACAAATAGGATGAATTTGTATGAATACTACATTACATTTAATTGGTTAAACATGTATATTATATAATTTCTGTAACTTATTAACTGCTACTGTAGCTGATGAAGAATGTAAACTTAAAATGAAATATTTATTTCAAAATATATAGGTATAGTTATTTTGATTACGTATCTTTGTTGGATTGTATTCAACTTTGAGTAGCATTCAATAATTATAAATTAAATAGCAGGATGTCCACACTCAAATAATTGTATATTTTTTCACAATACTGCCATTTACAAGTGTGCATCCCATTTAACGTAATATGTTTTAATATTTATTGTATTTTATTTGAAACTTCAATGTTTCATGAAAATTTGTTTAAATTTTATTTTAAGAGACTCGTTTCTTATGTTTTAAGTTTTCTTGTTTTCTTTTGATTGTCTTCCTAGCATTTTAAAAAACATAATCATAGATAATATTTGATTGTAATTACTATAGTAATTAATAAAATAAGTACATCAAGATATAAATATATATATAATCACTAACCAAACTTGCTGAACAACTTTATCTAGAAAAGAAGATTAAAAATAAATTGGGCTAACTACAAATTTTATTTAGTCATAACAATATTAGGAGTATTCAAACATTTCTAATGATTATTTTATTACCTGTAGTATCAGTGAACAATTTTTGTTGAATATACTTGCATTACTTTATCAAAAACAGTTCACACTTTTAAATACAGTGTTTTGATGACAACCTTTACTTGTTTTTATCTTGCATCAATGTATTTAGTTAGAGCAAATGTTTTAATACTTCGATCGATAGATTATTTCACAGATAAGTCAATTTTCCTAACACTGGCACTCTCTTAGCTATGTTGTATTGTTCAATAGAAACAAAGAGAAAATACAACGTTTTTTTCCAAAATTACGGGTCAGTCTAGAGTTTTTATTAAATAGTCATAGGGAAATAATATTTTAAAAGTTACTTACACAAGTTATGATAGTTTTTTAATTTTCCAATTATTATGAGTTATTTATTTTTAACAAATAAACTTAAAATAATATTATTATTTAACAAATATACTCAACAATATGCTGGTTATCTTTATGATAAAACACTTTTAATGATTTTAAATACTATGTTGAAATTTCCAATAGGTTTTACAATTATTTTTTTGTTTAGTTAGTCTAGTTTACTAAAATGTTCGATAGACTGTTTCATGTATTTTATAATATTTTTGAAAACATGGAAATTTCAACCAAACACTAATGATACTAAAGTATCGGCTAACTGTATCTATCTTCAATCTCTTAGTGAGTATTTTTGAGTCTTATTTAGAGATTTTAAAAATAAACATAATTATATATTTTAAAACGTCCAAATATGTTGCTAATTTAATCTGTTTTAATTAATGTATAAAGTGAGTTGTCAAAACTTAATAATTTACTTGTAGTACTTTTTATTACGTGTAAGACACCTAAAATATTTTTTTACACATATGATATGAATAAATTTAAGATAACAAATGTTTCCAAAACTGGTCATAAGGTTTTTAACTGTGTTAATAAGAATGGAATAAACAAACTAATGGTTAGTAGATTGTTTTGACTAATTAATATAATTTAATTTGATTGAATTAGCAATAGTCAAATTATTGAAGCTTAAGATAGAAATGATTAAATTTAATGAAAAATTCATGCAAAATGTATTTTTGTTGTTAATGTTTTTTTTAAATATAATCAAACTTTGACTGTTAAATTCCTTCAAATAATTGAATAAAAATATTTTATTTTAAACCAAAACTAAAATCTACTTCAAGGTAATAAATATAAATTTAATTTGTTAAATATATTTTTATATAGTATATCTATTCGCTATTCAGTCCTTATTAAATCTATATTAGTTACACCTACAAATGTAATTCAATAAGAGATTATTTAAGAAATAATTTATTAATTTAACATTCGACACCACACATTCAGCTATTAAACTCAAGACATCTTCAGAAATATATTAACATTCTATCAATTCAACACATAAAAAATGGAAGAAACTAAATATTTAAAAGCTTTTTTACTATTATTTAACATTTAGTTGTTTAGAAGATGCTTCAAGATTAGCTATATTTTAAAAATTTCCATCCAAAATTCATCCTATGTACGGTAAGATATTTAAACCCTATTTTTTCCTGATAATTCATTTTTTATTTTATTTATAAGCCCAAACATTTTGGAAATATATATAAAAAATTTAAGATATTTTCCTTTCATGCTCTAAATGTCTATATTTTTGAGTGTTCAGTTTATTCCTAAACAAAAGTAGGCCTACTGTATATATTCAAAATATTTAAATTGTACTTTAACTCCGTTATGAGAAAATGTGATCTATTAACATTGTGTAAAAAATAACATAATAATAATAATAATAATAATAATCTTTTTAACTCTTGAAAATTACATTCTTATAGTAATTTATGTTTCCCCTGTAGCCTTTAGCTATAATTTGCGTCTTGTGAAATATTTTATAAAAATGTCTAGTTTTTTTTTTCCCTAAACAACTATAAAGGTGTAATTTATTAATATCAACTTTATAATAAAGTGACACCCTTTAAAAAATGTAAATATAAGAAAGTTAGTGGATCTTAAAAATATGTTTGTAAGTTTCTTACATGTAGATTATTTAAACTATACGCCTACTTTTCCATAATTTTAATGTAACAAATACTGTATGAATTTTAAATACTTTTCTTGACTTTAATTATCTAGTTTCTTTTCTCAAATCTTTATTCATATTTTAGAATTATTAAATACTTTGCATAAATAATTTATAAGCAATTTCTAGCATTACTAATTTTAGTAGATCTACTTCGGCGGCCGCGTGGTCTAACGCGCTACTCTCGTGTTGGACTAGACTGCCGAAGAATCCCAGTCGGGTGCACTAAGGGTGTTTTTTTCTAAATGGTTTTCCACACTCCCTCTATGCCAGTGCGGGTGCATTTCTTCTAAATTAATCCTTTCTAATCCCTAACTCATTAGTGTAATTAGTACATGAGCGTATAGCCCGTACGGGTAGTAAGACGCGGTGCTAAAATAATAATAATAATATTCATAGCGCATAATCCAAACGGTTAGTATGACACAGTGCTAAAAATTATAAATAAATAAATTGTGATATTATTGTTTTTATCCAAGCAAATAAAAAACTACAGTCCACTCTAGAATAGAGCAGCGTTTCCCAAACTACGCTACGCGTACCCCCAAGGTACTAGAGGGATTTCAGATGAAACACAGCATGCCACTGAATTTTATTTATCATAAATTTTTTATAGTAGAAATTCATAAAACAACGTTAAGAAATATTTTAACATGACCCCATGGACTTTATTAAACCTTTATTCCCCGCTGTCACGACTTTGTTGAGCACTAAGACTTGATTCATTTTCTGAACGCCCGTTTACATTTTATAAAATTGCCGGCAGGCATTTGTTTCCTACTTTTATGAATAGATGCAAGAGGTACTTGGTAAGGCCTTTAAAGGGGCCTTTAAAGGGGTACATTGGTCAGGCCATGGCTCTGAAAGGGGTACTTTGGCTAGATCATGGCTCTGAAAGGGGTACTTTGGCTAGATCATGGCTCTGAAAAGGGTACTTTGGCTAGGTCACGGCTCTGAAAAGGGTTCTTTGGCTAGGCCATGGCTCTGAAAAGGGTACTTTGGCTAGGTCATGGCTCTGAAAGGGGTACTTTGGCTAGGCCATGGCTCTGAAAAGGGTACTTTGGCTAGGCCATGGCTCTGAAAAGGGTACTTTGGCTAGGTCACGGCTCTGAAAAGGGTACTTTGGCTAGGTAATGGCTCTGAAAGGGGTACTTTGGCTAGGTCATGGTTCTGAAAGAGGTACGTTGTCTAGGTAATGGCTCTGAAAAGGGTATTTTGGCTAGGCCATGGCTCTGAAAGAGCTAAATCGGCTAGGCCATGGCTTTGAAAGGGGTACTTTGGCTAAGTCATGGTTCTGAAAGAGCTAAATTGATTGGCCATGTCTTTGAAAGGGGTACTTTGGCTAGGACATGGCTCTGAAAGGAGTACATTGGTCAGGGAATAACCCTAAAAGGGTTAGGTAAGGGACTATATAAAAATGAGGTTTGTGAATAACTAGCAGAGAACAAAAACTTAAACAGCGTAAGAAATTAAGTATAGTTTTAAGAGGGAAACATAAACTCCTATAAGAATAATGAACTATTCTCGACCAAACGCTTCTACAAACAAACTAAGGTTCCTGTGTGAAGTGGAGGGCCGTGTTTAATCCTCTTCAGGCCCCATCATCATGATCCTCATCTTCTTCTTGGCTATCTTTGAGTACCGGATGTCTATGGGACGTGTCGTGTCGTAAAGAGAGGGCGCCTGCAATATGATGAGGGCCGTACCCATGATGCAAGCCACGGTGAAGATCCACAAGAACAGTCTGTCCAACACCATGGCCACGTACTTCCAGTCTTCCTCCACCTGGAGGAGGAACAATCAACAACATGGAGTGAGGGCCAGGACGACACGGCGGCAGCTCGTGAGTTGTAAGGCTCGACAGGACTCTACTAACACACTATTACCTCTCAATCAGTAACAAACTTGCACCTTTTATATCCGATAAAATTAAGGATTCCTTACTGTGTGTGTAATTAGTCAATTTATTTTATTTTATTTACCTGAGGTATTTAAAATGCACGAACAGACTGACTATATCACGAGAATTTGTATGAGCGAGAGCGAAAGAGCCTACCAATTTCACCGGGAAAGGTATTCTCACATACTTTTCAGGGTTATTTTTACATGGCATAATCGACATGGGATCGATGGCTTTACTCCCCCTACGAAGGAAGTTGGCTGGGTTTTGAACCCACAACCGTCGGATGCTGAGGTGACTTCAAGACCACTGAGGTCGAAATGTTGGTCAATGGAATTGTCCAAAATGGATGTGTGTGGGGTTAACAGTACAGTCTTATCTTCTATTTGGTATCAGACTTGAACTTTCAAATATTCAAGATCAACCTTTTTTTTAAACGATAAAATATACTTTGCCTTATTACGTTACTGTGTGTGTGGCTGGTCAATTGAGTAGTGAAAAGGGGGTAGAGTTAGAGGAGTTTACTGAGTACAGTCCTGTCAAGCATGGTTCGCCCTAGCAACAACCCTACGAGCTGCCCCTGAAATGATACTGAGAATTTAATACAACACTGTGGTTTGGTAAATGTGTCATTAGATTAATTACCCCACGAAAAAAAATTATTACTTGGACATACCAAAGGGAGTGTTAAGAGGAGTCATTCATTGTTCATTAGACAGTTTATTTCTGTGCTTTAATTTACATCCATGACTGTTTCCAGATTGTGACCTGTCAGTTTTTTTTATTCAAGCTATATATTTTCCCCTACCGGCTTGCTAGGCCTGTCATAGCTTCAAATGCCTTACAATCTAACTTAAGACTAGAACAGGCTCTACATCCAGTCCCTGGCCGTTAATTTATCACTATGAAAGGGTAAATCCACATTTCACCAGTGATACATTTTCGGCCATGCTGGGAATCGAACCCGGGACCCTTAGCTCAGTAGACAGACATGCTATCAACTGAGCTAAGATGTTGTATTTATTTCTGTGCTCATCTCCTCAATGTTCCTCCTGGCTACTCACATGTTTAATCCAATGAGGAAGTGAAAATTCGGAGGTGTGGCGTGTCCTTAGCAAAATAAATCTCAGTACTACACATTTCTGTGATTTGAACCCTGATCTCTCTGTCATCAGAAAGGTAGAATAGAGTAATCCGACACCTTTGTCTATGTGCTCAGCGTTTTAAGTGGTAAAAAACATATATTGACTAAGGTATCGTATTTAAAAGGCACATTACTTATGTAATAGCTTTGACTAAAATGAAGATTTGTTTTATAAAAATATCTTAAAATATCTATCTATTTTACCTCTTTAGAAAAAAAATGTGAAGATAATAGTTTGAACACGCAGTACTCAATTTACAAAATTAATTTTTGAAGATGTTTTAGTTTTAATAAGGACAGTTTTGAATATAAATAGTAGGAAAGAATAAATTTTAAAATAGTTATCAACATATTTGAATTGCAATCTTTCTTCATACTATATATTATTCAACCACACAGTTACTTTTTAAGGTGAGGATGCAGGAAAAGCGAGAAAAGATTAGTGTTTTATCAATTTTTTTACTAAAATTTTTTTTTTTGTCAAAATAAATAAAATATTGTTTCAGTAGCATCGAGTTTAATTTTCTTCACGTGGTGATATCAACAGTTGTTGAATATCTGTCAATGGTGTTCTGAAATTTAATGACAACTTTTTCTCTTCATTTAAAAAGTTTCTCGTCTGATACTTCTATGCTCATGACATAAATATTCAACAACTATATATATAACCATGTGAAGAGGATTAAACTCTATGTTTATACTGTAGCAATATTTGATTTATTTTGAACAAAAAAGGTTTTGCTATAAAAACTGCAAAAACATTTCCCTTAACTTGCCTTTCCTACACCCCCACCTAAATGGAATTCTAACGAATAATTTTAAAATGTAATTTTCATGTATGACTCAAATGATTTTATCTTTAATTTCTAGTTTCTACATTTTTACAGCGAATAATATCATCATGGTTTATTTTAAATCAAATTAATTTTTTTTTACTACTTCATCGAAGTCACTGATTACTCTTATTGCTAGTCAAGTTTACCTATTATTGCATTTTTATCTTCAACTCTGCAAGTTAAATACACTAATTTTATAATTAAACCTTATCAAAATTTGTGCTTTACAACAAAATTTAACTAATTCTTTATCGTATACATTTTTCAACAAATCTGTTGTGTATATTTTTTCATATTTTAATCTCGTATTACTAATTTATATATTCCAATCAACAAAACTTTATATCATTTGATCTTTTACCATTTATTGACTGACTAATGCGGAACAAGAAAGATAGCAATGCTATAGGTTGATAACTATTTCAAAATTTATTATTTATTATTATTTTTATTCAAAATCTAAATTTAAATATCAGTAAGGAAAAAATACGAGAATTTATTTATTATATTTTCCACGTGAATTTTTCAAGAACTACTTCCCTTAAAAATCTAAACTTTTAATAATCACAAATGAATCTGTTTTATGAGAACTACAAATGTTTCTTCTTCTTTTCATGTCTAGACAAATACATATAAAACAGGGCTGTAACATTCGAAATACACAATAAAAAAAATAAAAACTCTCTTATCTCTTTTATATTCCTTACCATAAAATAGTAAACCAAGTTTTATTTTTCTCGTTCATTATTTTCTTGTAATATTTTATATTTTATTGATCGTGAACAGTGTCTGATTCTGAAGTTGTTAAACTTCGTCTTACTACCCGTCCTGGATGTATTGATATATTAATCACGTTAATGGGGGTGGAGATAAGTAAGGTAGAAATCGGGAAAACTTTATCATAATTTGCGTAGAGGGAGAGTGGAAAACCAAAAAGGGAAATATCTTGTATATAATGGGCGTGCATATCGACGTGGGTCTAGCGCATATATATTATACACCAAACCTAAATTATACATCTTTAAGTTTTCTACATAGGTATCACCATATCGATTGGGCTTTATATTTAAAAAAAATGGTACCTGAAATGGAGAAAGGATGTTTTCATTGGTATCACTTGATAACTAATAATTTACACCTACTTACATTTTCAAATCTGTCCTTATTTTTGGCATGTTGAGCAATGAACCTAGCGTCATCGACCGTCTTTTCCATTTCTTGCGTAGGTTTTTCAAAAGGGGGGCTAATATCGTGCACCCCACACACCAACCCACTAACACAACCGCCGGGACTAAACAGTTCGTCGTCTCCCCCAGGCAAGGGTAAAGGTATGGGGAGGGGCTCCCCGAAACAAGGTCCGACCCCCCCTGCCGCCGCCACGTCGAACCTCGAAGGGGGCAGAGCCGGTATCTCGTAATCCGCACTGAACCTCTTCCCCCCGTACGCCACGTATTTGTCTATGTCCGAGGGAACGTCGAACACACCCGTCAACACCCCTTCCGGTGGTTTCAACTCGTCCTCGTCGTCCTCGACGGCGTCTTCCTGTTTCGGTCGCTCGATCAGGAGAATCTTGGGCAGTATCTGAATGAACACCCTGTGAACCCAGGGCCGCATCCGGTGCGTGACCGGAGACCGGAAGTTCACGTTGAGCACCGCGATGGTCACGACGACCGAGAGGGTGACTAAGACCATGGTGAAGAGGAGGTACTTGCCGAGCAGAGGTACCGTGAGTGAGGTAGGAGGAATGATCTCGGCCAAAAGCAGGAAGAACACGGTCAGCGACAGCAGGATGGAGATACACAGCGATACCTGAACAAGACAGTAAGAACAAGCGAGAAATATTATCGGAACTAGGTCATTATCTTGTACAGCAGCAAGAACATGGTCAAAAATATCAAAATGGAGCCACACAGCGAAATAAATAAATCTCTGAGTAGAAGGGCAGAGATAATGGTAGCCAACAGCTAAGGCGAGGAAGAAAGGGGTGGGTGGATTTTTTAATTTGTATAAATCAATATAAAGTGTAATAATGCCATAAAACGTGTTTCCCACCTTTTCCCCGGAAGCTGAGGGCAGGTAGAACACGAGCACGGAGAGGAAGGAGATGCCCACGCAAGGGATGATGAGGTTGACCGTGTAGAAGAGGGTCTTCCGTCGCAGAGTGATGTTGAAGATGATGTCCGGGTAGGGCTCTTCGCAGCAGCTGTAGAACTTCTCGTTCCTGATGGCGGGCACCTTCATGATGTCCCACTCTACCGACAGGTAGTAGTCCTGGAGGTCTATCCCCACCTCGATAGTGTCGGAGTCTGGCGTCTGATGACTGTGTCGGAGGTCCACCTGAGGAACCCAAAACAAGTCCCCTTATAAACTGAACCAAAAGGTGGAGAAAAAAAGGCTTGTCCGGTTTGACGAGTAACTTTCTACACCTACTCGTCTAAACAGTTCTAGAACGTTTGTTTTAGCATAATGTCATTTTACAGGACACTTTTATTTTGACCAAGATAAAAAGGTCCTCATCTAATTCTGTGATGCCCATGAAAATAATGAGTAACTGTTGTCTTTCGATAGGTTATTTGCCTTTTGTTCAAACTGATTCCTCCAGCATGTCTTTAACAGAAACCTCCTTTTTACTTTCTCTCAACACCTCGGAGAGAAAGGATTGTGATCGTCAAAAAAATATTGAACTCGAGATTTTGATAAATGTCTACGTTTCATGACCCCATGAAACAAAAAAAAGTTGTGTTGTTTTCATAAGGTCCCCCCCCCCCCNATCACTGAAGGGCATATAGAGGAAAAATCAATTTTCTCAAAATTCGTTATAATGATTTTGATTTATATTATATCTAGACATTGTTTATAAACAAGATGGAAATCCTCATTTTCTTATGAAAATGACTTTGAGTAATGGTACCTTACATAGGGGTAATTTTCCAATTTTCATCATTTCTCAGCAACTATTTGAGATATGAAATAACTTAGCGGTGCGTCGAACCATTTATTTATTTATCAAGAAAACTTTTTAAAATATTTAAATGCGGTGTACTGAAAAAAAATATTTCTAAACTAATTAGATGGAAAGGATTGATAAAATCTGCGCTGAGGAATGAATATGGTTTTTGCTATGGTCAAGAGAACTAGAAATGAACTGGACTGCCACCATTCATAGGTCTCCAAATGACACCGGGGATCATTTGAGGGAGTTTGGAGTATTTAGAAAACTCTGGGGATCTTCAAAGAACATTGAGGGGCTCCATGGAGATTTAAGCATTTTAGAAGAATATGTGTGTTAGATGTGTCTCTGAAATTCTGAACGAACTGTGAGGATCTCAAGAAGATTTGAGCAGGCCAGCTGTATTTTATGATACCTAAAGTTATCCATAGTTCACTTAGAGCCTCTAGTGCAAAGATTCTCAAAGTGGGGTCCCCGAGGCTCATCCAGGGGGTCCACGTGACTAAAAAGTTTGAGAAACACTGCTCTAATGGATTCACGTTTGAATCCGAGATAAGATGGTCGAGTGGAGATTAATTTAAAATAGTAAATTTAATTTAACAAATTGAATAAGAATGTTTAGGACCACCCAACCACCTCTGTGGTGTAGTGGTCAGAGCTCCTGCCTACAGATTCCGGGGTCCCGGGCTCGATCCCTGGCTCTTACAGATTTTTCTGTGAAGCAGTGTGTCCGGAACGGGGTCAAACTCAGCCTCGTGAGAACAAATTAGGAGCTACTGGAATAAATAAGTAACGGCGCCGGTCTATAAAACTGGGATCTACGGCTAGAGGGTTCGTTCTGATGAACACATCATGACACCCTCTATCAGCAAATGTTGGTACTATATTTCACCAACATGCGGCGGCCGCTCGGTCGCTGACGCCATGGAGTTTATTTGTTTTGTTTAGAACAGCCCAATGGTCATTAAGTTTCAGTTGCTAATAATCTAGCCCTGTCACGTGCCACGAAGAAATCATCACTGGGAAGACATATTAAAAAAAAATGGTGGCTCTTAAGGTTGTTACGTTAGTTTCTGTTTGTCCTCCCTTCGTTCTTCTGTGAGGGTTTTTTGTGTTAGTCAGGTTAGCTTTAACAGCCTCTTCTCACAATTTATAACATCCCGTCTCCAAACATCTCCACTCGTGTTATCCCCCAGTAAAGAATCCTCTTTATCTATTTCATCTCACACCCGCACCAGCTACCCATCAACGTCACCCACACACACAGCGCATTCTCGTGGTGCACGTAACAAATGTTGGTACAAAAAAAAGAGAGTATTATTTATCTCACCATGACAGATCAGTAAGGTTTTGGTTGGAAGGAATTTTTAGAAAATACAATGGAAACCCTTCTAAATGAATCGTGATCATTCTTTCAAAAAAAAAACACACACGACCCAGCTATGCCTAGATTTTACTACAAACATAAAAGGCTAATGTATCTGGTCGCAAGTATTAATACGTTCAGTCACGTAATCAGCAGATGTTTATTTTTTTAAAACAAAATCATATACAATTCCTTGTACTTCAAATTAATGGTTTTTTTTCTTTCATGACACATGAAGAATACAGGGGAAAGTCACATTACATATATTTTTCATGACAACAAATTTTATATCATAAACCCCATAAGGACCCCCAGAAAATAATATTTAATTTAAATTAATTTAAATATGACAGACGTCACTTTTAATCATTATCTAAAAATGCATTAAAAAGGTATCATGATTGTCTAACAGATGGCAGCATTATCTCAATTATTTAAAGTGCATTTTAAAGGTATTATGATTGTCTAACAGATGGCAGCACCAACTCAATTTGAAGTGTATTAGAAAGGCATCATGATTGTCTAACAGATGGCAGCACTAACTCAATTTAAAGTGCATTTGAAAAGTATCATTATTGTCTAACAGATGGCAGCATTAACTCAATTTGAGTAAACATTGGACTTTTCCTCCTCTTTTCCTTGTATCCTTTATATTGAATACCAGTATTTCCAAATTATTATATTCATAAAAATAGAAAAATCCCCAAAATTACGGATTATTTCATCAATTTCGGATGGACAAGTTTATATCGTACATTTCATATTTATTTGCGGTGAACAGGGATTTAATTTTTTTATATTATTAGTGTTATATCATAGGTATTTATATCATCTATCAAAAGTGACAGCTACAGATAACATGATTTGAAGTATGAATCTAGCCTTAACTGATCACTAGGGTTGTGGAATCTGAGGCCTTTTCTTATACCTTGTCGATAGATGTATCTTTATCGTTTTAATTAATTTAAATAAATAATCGGTATTTATAAACCATATTGTAAAAGATTTAACCATTCTTATAAATGTATCCATCTATAGTTGGCACAATATATTATTTAGGCAAAATCTACTCTACATGAAGAGTTAAGGCCTTATGAGGAGTCCATGACATGACATGCGGGCCTTCCGTCACCGAAAGTTCTCCCCCTCCTCCGCTTTACACTATGGCTTTATCTTATAAGATACACAATAGTAAAGCCAAGAAGAATCGCTTTCAGTGTAAATGGAGAGCACACCACCTGTTTGTTCTCCTACTGCCGTATTGATCCACCTAGGAAAGTTAAAAACCCCACTTGTATGACGTTTATGAATTTCTAATGGACTATTCTAACGCTATAAAATGTTAATTTAACGAACACGAACTAAGGAAAGTATTTTTTGCAGTTTTTGTATCAAAACTTTTTTTTGGACAAAAAAAAAATTGCTCCAGTAGAAACATAGAGTTTAATTTTCTACACGTGGTGTTATCACCAGTTGTTGAATATCTGTCATGAGCATAGTGGCATTAGATGAGAAACTTTTTAAATGAAGAGAAAAAGTTGTCATTAAATTACAGGATATCTTTGATAGATATTCAACAACTGTTGATATCACCGTGTGAAGAAAATGAAACTCTATGTTCCTACTCAAACAATATTATATTTATTTTGAGCAAAAAATTGTTTTAATACCAAAACTGCAAAAATACTGCCCTTAGCTTGTGTTCCCTACACTCCCGCCTTAAATTAGAAATCCCAGTAAGACCGATCATTTTTACAAAATCCAATAAGATAAAAAGGTGAAGTCGCGCGGAAGAATATAATATTGCACGTCTGTCTACATCATTCGTAGCCCAGTTTGCTGAGAGATTAGTCAGTACTAATGTACCGTTGTCCAGGAGACGCCCGAATGTACTAATCGTACATCCTTTCCACGGAGGCTCTTTACATTTTCCGATGGGGTAATGGTGATGGTGATAGTGAGTATGAGGATGTGGAACCAGTGGAAACACTTGAAACCTAACATAACCCTGGCAACTGTTGGTGGGGGGGGG